>JAMWET010004892.1:285000-312500 GCA_024036415.1 Prochilodus magdalenae | reverse complement strand
ACAAAGAATTTTATAAAGGCAAATAAAATTACAATTTCGAAAATAAATAACAAAAGCAAAAGCAATTTTACAAAAGAAAAAACATTACAAATCTGAAAACAAAATTACAAAAGCAAAAAAATCAAATTTACAATACATGAGACGCCAGTGCCGAAACACTTTTTTGCGAATTCTGATGGAAAGGGCGGGTCTAACACACAGGAAGTGCTTGTTGCCGACACGTCAATCAAATTGTTTGCTGGCCGTAGATGGAGTGGAGTTTGTGATGGTGATATTGTGGCACACGTTTTATCCGGCTGGCACGCTGTAGTTTTTCCTGTGGAGGGTCTTCAAAGTTTTTAAAAGAACAGACTGAAGAACGGTAACGGGAAACGAACGCATGCCAGCTGGATAAAATTTGTACTCACTCCTCCACCACAAAACGGTTAACCAGCGAGCACTTCCTGTGTGTTGGTAAAAGAGTTCCGGTCCTGGTAAACGTGTTTCACGTCTTGTGAATGTGTTTTTACGTTTGTGATTTTGTTTCTGAAATCTGTTTTGTAATTTAAGGTAACCGAGCATTAGCTGAAGAAGCTGGCAAATAGGAAGCAACTTCCGTGTGGTTTGAAGATGAGTATCAACCATGCCCACTGTCAGGTGTTTGTGTAGGGTACCTCCTACATCCCCTTCACAGCCTGGACCACTGCTGTAGCTCCATTGGCGTTGTTTCCGGTTGGTGGGTACGTGAGCTGGTAAACTCTGCTGTGTATTAGTCCTGTATTGTAAATGTATTTTTCGAAGGTGGAACAGCAGCGTTTGAGAATCACTGTATCTACTGAGCTCCATGTACTGAACTTCCCTTGTTCTACTACGCCAATGTAAATACAGTTTTCCATTAGATGCCATCTTTACACTGGAGAATCTTACAGTGGAGACTACCACAGCACCACGATAAGACGCAGCAAGCATGTTTACTTTAGAGCTGACAGTCATATAAACTGTTCATGTTGGCTCTTTTATATTTAGTATGCCGTATGACTAAAGCATCACACATGCCATCACGTCGATAAGGAATGTCAAACAGACCTGGTTTATGTAGCTCCTGACGCTATATGACAAAACCATACAGGGGTAAGCAAATGTAGCACAGCAGCAGTCGTACTTCATCTGTACTGTAGCAGTCGTGTGCAAAGGCTGATGGTCAGAGAGCCACTTCAAACTGCTGGATGCTGTTGGCGGATGACTGTACATGGCGTCCTGTAAATCGTCATTGTCCAAAGAAAAACACGTATCTCCATTTTTGACGATTTTCACTTTCGTGCATCGTTTGAACACAGCAGCTGCTGTTTACACTGTGTGAATGTTTCATGATGAATGGACCACCAGAAATGGTCCAAAACCCCTTGGAAAGACGTCTGGTTCCATTGACCTCCATTCAAATTAAATGAGGTCCTTGCTCTCTCCCGTAAAGTTACCAGCGGTGATATGTTATACTGAGCGTCCACCATAGTGCAGGGTTAGCGGTGACCTGGCTCCTACCTCACCAGCGCTGAGCGGTGGTTCTCCCCTGCGGCTCGTGTTCAATAACACAGCAATCGCCTGAAGTTCGCTATTGTACTCCGCACCCCAATGGCAACCTTTGTGGGACAAAATTTGGACACCAAACAAGCCACGGCTAATTGAAGGGGAACAATTCATATTTGCTTTGGCCAAACTCTGCTGTTATAGCCAAAATTGGACGTCCAGTTGAGTGCTTCCGGAGGACTGCCCACTGGGCTGCGAAAGCTTAATTAGACTTTGAAAAAATTGCCCCAAATTTGCTTCATATGTTGAAAAACTGGCTTCTGCACTACTCATCAAGTGCCTTTCAACTTAAACGTCACCATGAAGCAGGTATTCGTGTTTGGTTGCGTGCGGTGATCTGGTTCATAGATTCAGAGGCTAATTGCAATTGGGGCTCTATGAGGCGCCATCAGATTCACAGATACCGTGGAAGCAGCAGCATGTTATTTGCTTTGGTCTGGTTCTTTGTGTTGCTGGCAGTCGAGAAAAGAAGCGACGCAGGGTGTGGGGGTGGTTTTAGCTTCTGGCAAATATGGCCAGCACTGACAATGGGATTTCTAACACTGGATCAGTCAAGCTGAGATGGTTCTTTGGATTCAGGCCCAGCTGCACCACGCCATCCTTGTTGTTAGTGCTGGATTTGGGTTCGTGTTGGGGGCATAGAGTCGTGTCCTGAGGGTGAATTAGGAGAAGCACCACACTGAAGCATCTCTCTGCAGAACAAGGTTACAGGCATGGCTGCAAAATTCAACACCCAACTGGAACAAGCCTTAAGAAGTCAGGGCTACTGCCAGCACTAACACATGCATGGTGCAATTCAGTAATCAAAAATACTGCCAAATGTGTGGACTCTGTACGTGGAAGAGGGGATAGTCTGTGATGATTTGAATTTGATGGATGGTTAATGTTGCGCCTCGGGTCTCGTTTTGCATCCTGTACATTTTGCCAAGTTTTTGTACTGCAAAGTTTTTGCATGCAAAACTATTAAAACAGAATGTAAGGCAAGTATTGATGTGTGTAAATTTACTGTGCACCTATAAAAATGTTAAAATAAACAATGTTATAATGTAAAAAACGAATAAGTCTCAGATTATAAGTGTTATTACAGAAAAAGTACTCAAACCACCAGTTACAGTAGAGATCCCCAAGGTAAAGTCCGCCTTCAGTAGAAGTTCCTCCCTTTAGCCCTCCACTGGAGTAACAGTACTGAAGTATGTACCTTCAGATGTACTTAAGTATGGAGAGTAACAGTACTAAAGTATGTACCTTCAGCTGTACTTAAGTATGGAGAGTAACAGTACTAAAGTATGTACCTTCAGATGTACTTAAGTATGGAGAGTAACAGTACTAAAGTATGTACCTTCAGCTGTACTTAAGTATGGAGAGTAACAGTACTAAAGTATGTACCTTCAGATGTACTTAACTATGGAGAGTAACAGTACTACAGTATGTACCTTCAGCTGTACTTAAGTATGGAGAGTAACAGTACTACAGTATGTACCTTCAGCTGTACTTAAGTATGGAGAGTAAAAGTACTAAAGTATGCACCTTCAGATGTACTTAAGTATGGAGAGTAACAGTACTAAAGTATGTACCTTCAGCTGTACTGAAGTATGGAGAGTAACAGTACTACAGTATGTACCTTCAGCTGTACTTAAGTATGGAGAGTAACAGTACTAAAGTATGTACCTTCAGCTGTACTTAAGTATGGAGAGTAACAGTACTAAAGTATGTACCTTCAGATGTACTTAACTATGGAGAGTAACAGTACTACAGTATGTACCTTCAGATGTACTTAACTATGGAGAGTAACAGTACTAAAGTATGCACCTTCAGATGTACTTAAGTATGGAGAGTAACAGTACTAAAGTATGTACCTTCAGCTGTACTGAAGTATGGAGAGTAACAGTACTACTGTATGTACCTTCAGCTGTACTTAAGTATGGAGAGTAACAGTACTACAGTATGTACCTTCAGATGTACTTAAGTATGGAGAGTAAAAGTACTAAAGTATGCACCTTCAGATGTACTTAAGTATGGAGAGTAACAGTACTAAAGTATGTACCTTCAGCTGTACTGAAGTATGGAGAGTAACAGTACTACAGTATGTACCTTCAGCTGTACTTAAGTATGGAGAGTAACAGTACTAAAGTATGTACCTTCAGCTGTACTTAAGTATGGAGAGTAACAGTACTAAAGTATGTACCTTCAGATGTACTTAACTATGGAGAGTAACAGTACTACAGTATGTACCTTCAGATGTACTTAACTATGGAGAGTAACAGTACTAAAGTATGCACCTTCAGATGTACTTAAGTATGGAGAGTAACAGTACTAAAGTATGTACCTTCAGCTGTACTGAAGTATGGAGAGTAACAGTACTACAGTATGTACCTTCAGCTGTACTTAAGTATGGAGAGTAACAGTACTAAAGTATGTACCTTCAGCTGTACTTAAGTATGGAGAGTAACAGTACTAAAGTATGTACCTTCAGATGTACTTAACTATGGAGAGTAACAGTACTACAGTATGTACCTTCAGCTGTACTTAAGTATGGAGAGTAACAGTACTAAAGTATGTACCTTCAGCTGTACTTAAGTATGGAGAGTAACAGTACTAAAGTATGTACCTTCAGATGTACTTAAGTATGGAGAGTAACAGTACTAAAGTATGTACCTTCAGCTGTACTTAAGTATGGAGAGTAACAGTACTAAAGTATGTACCTTCAGATGTACTGAAGTATGGAGAGTAACAGTACTAAAGTATGTACCTTCAGATGTACTGAAGTATGGAGAGTAACAGGAGCATGGTTTATTACAGCTCTAATGTCCTATTATCATTTCTGGAACAGGACTCTTCATCAGCTCAGTGTAGGTGAAGAGACTCTACACTAACATTACACTTACTGAGTTACTGTACACCAACACACTACTTACAGCACACTAACATTACACTTACTGAGTTACTGTACACCAACACACTACTTACAGCACACTAACACATTACACTTACTGAGTTACTGTACACCGACACACTACTTACAGCACACTAACACATTACACTTACTGAGTTACTGTACACCGACACACTACTTACAGTACACTAACACATTACACTTACTGAGTTACTGTACACCAACACACTACTTACAGCACACTAACACATTACACTTACTGAGTTACTGTACACCGACACACTACTTACAGCACACTAACACATTACACTTACTGAGTTACTGTACACCAACACACTACTTACAGTACACTAACACATTACACTTACTGAGTTACTGTACACCAACACACTACTTACAGCACACTAACACATTACACTTACTGAGTTACTGTACACCAACACACTACTTACAGCACACTAACACATTACACTTACTGAGTTACTGTACACCAACACACTACTTACAGTACACTAACACATTACAGTGTTAATACTGTAGTTTAATTATACTGTTATGTATAACTCCATAGGGCATTGTTTTCCGTACAGAGCTTCTGTGGTTTACTGTTGTTCTACTAGCCCCTCCCCTCTGTCAATCCCAAAATCAAAACAATTTGCAGGAAGAAAGCAGTCAATTCTCCTCAGCAAAGGCAACAAACTGAAAAAAGATCATGTACAGCAAAAAGACAAAACCGCATTTCAAGGCCACAAAATCAGGCGATGAAAAGAGACTGCGTTTCTGTCTGATAACATCTTTCAGAAAATCACTTTCCCACCGCAACAACAAAAACATCAACCAAAAACATCAAAAACGAAACCTAAATAGCTTCAAGATGGACAGGGTCTTGTGTTTTTGGGTGGTCTTTCATTTCAAACCATTTCCAGCAAACAGAAAATCAATTTGTAAAATGTGACATGTAACCCCGTCAGACTCCTGACCACGGAGGAAGAAGAAAGACCCGGAAGTGGTTTGAGGTTTCACACGTCTCCAGAGAAACTCATGAGGCCAGAATTGCTCACAGTGGTGGTGATAGGAACCAAATATCTGAGGATGACTTTAATATAACAGAATAGAATTTAATTGCCTATAAAAGCTACTGTTTGCACACAGACCCCTGATGGGACCCCTGCCTTACGTAACAGTCACTTTAAGGTGGGGTGCGGTGCGTATGTGCACGGTTGTCACGTCTCCCCGGCTTCTCCGCTCTTCGGGACTCCACTTCCCAGAGGGCCACGCTCGATGACGTCATTTTTATGCGCCCCCGTTCGGACTCCGTGAGTCGCTCTAGATCGCGCGAGTTTTAACTCCAGCTGTGTCTAATTACTGCCTGTATTTAAGGCTGGGGTTCAGACGGGTTCCCTGCGAAGCTTCGCCAAACATAGTTTAGCAATCCTGAGCGGTCCGTTCTTGTAGTGTCTTATTCTGGTTTCCGACTACCTTCGTTCCTCGACTACTCTTTCGTCTAATCCCTTTTGCTCGTGCTCTGACTCTCCGGTTTGAATCTCTGCTTTCTCACTTTGGTTTCCGTTTCGGTCTTCCCCTGTAAACCTGTTCGCCCTCGCTGCTTGTACTACCTGGTTCTGACCTCCGTCTGTCCCTGACTCTGATTTAGCTTCTCCCGTTGTTTCGCTGTTTTCTGGTGTTTGCTGAGATCGCCTGGTTGTAAATAAACCCTTCCTGGTTTTTAGTTCTGCATACGTCGGTCTCGAAGTCTTTTGCCTAACAACGGTGGAGAGCCAAAGAGAATAATGGAGAGAGTGGGGGAAAGCGCGGGGGTGCGTGTGGTGAACTGTACTAGGTTGTAGCCTGGGTTCTCCAGCTGGTGTTATCTGGGAACTCGTGGCGAGCGAAGTCTCGGTGCTCTCGTTGTTTATTAAACTGGCTCCGAAACCCCTTCACGGCATGTTCCCTGCATGTCTCTTCATGGAAGCTAAGTATCCACCTCTCCACGAGAGCGCCGACCTAACACCCTACAGCCATTCGTTACAATTAGAACACTAAGATCTTCACCAAGGGCTGTGATGCTGCCCCAACACAAACTAGGGCATGGAACAAACTACAAGTACCTGTACTATGCCCTCATACAGTATGCCAGCATGCCGTAATGGTGTATATACGATTCCAGTGCAGTAGGAGCACATGCGGTATCATATACATAATGTACATACATGCTATAGCAGATATTATAAACTCACCTGAGAAGAAACGAGTCCCCTGTGACTGAAACGTACCTCATAGAGTGTAACACCTCATTGAGCATCAATAACAGCTGTGACTGGATTGGGCATGGACTGGACAGGGTTCTGGATGTAGGCCACATCAATGTTCAGACTCTCTTACATCAAAGTATTGGTCAGTTGGGCCAGATTTGGTGGATACCTTCCCTGGTGTTTTGCCGGTGGTTCCAGGTGGTTCTGGGGGTCTATTAATTATGAGAAATGGGTGCCTTGGTTGAGGTGACAGTACGTTTGAATCACAGTGTCTACACTGAGCTGCTGGAACAACCAGGTTTTGCCTATTGCTCACCGAGCAACACAACATGACAGTTCTCGTGTTCTGCAGATGTGCCTGATTGGCATGATGGACATTCAGGAGTGTTCCCACATCTGGACTGGCCCGCAGAATCCCCAGATTTGAATCCCCTTGAAAATCAGTGGGTGCTACAGCAAACAACCAGCGAAGCACCAGGGAAGGCGTCCACCAAGACTGGACCAGCTGACCAGTTCTTTGGTGTGGCTGAAGATTGATGTGGCCTACATCCAGAAACTTCTCCAGGTCATGCCCAACCCAGTCACAGCTCTTATTGGTGCTCCTGGAGGTGTTACACACTGCTAGCTCCGCTTCCGTCAGGGGGGACACATTTTTGGTCTGGTGAGCTCAGCGGATGATGCAAGCGTGCATGCATCCATGAGACTGAGCATGTGAGCCTTCTCCAGGCTGAGAGAGACATGGGTTTTCATCTGGTAGAGGAATGAAAATGAGTCCTTGTGCTCCTCCTTCTGCCGTGCTGCGGCTGCATTGGCTCTGACTAAATACAAGCTCCGGTCAAAGGAGGGTCCTTGACGTGTTATTGGGTCATACCAGCGAGGTGGGGAAGTCCTAGTGTGGCTCTGAAAATGAATTTCTATTAGGGTTAACTTTGTGTGTGTGATACGGGAAAGCTAGCCTCCGAAAGCCTGTGGTTTTTAGTTTATCAGGCAGCTACTCCTCTCGTCTGTACGTTACGCCACAGACAAACACCTTGTCACGCCCTGCCCTGTCCTGTTCGAGTTTGTCTGTCTTATCTGGCTTCCTGTTTCTGTCTTGTCATGTCCTTGTGCTGTTTGTCACTCTGCTCCATGTGCCTCTGTTTGCTCCTCCTGTCTCCGCCCTCTTGTCAGGCCCCTCATCTGTTTCTGGCTCCGCCCCTTCCCAGGTGTCTCTCGTTAGCCCTTGTTGTTTTATACTACATGTTGTGCCCTTTGTTCTTGCTTGCCGTTTGTTCCCCTGCCGGTGTTTTGTCTCCTTGTCCGTTGGTTGTGTCTCACTGCTGGTTGTTTGTCTCCCAGTCAGTTGCTTTAGTCTATGTCAGTTGGTATCTTGTGTTTTGGCCATTGTAGTTTCTTGTTTGGTTTTGGTTTCATCTTGTTTGTTAGTCATTAAAACTTGCATTTGCATCCCATCTCCACGTCCTGTCTCCATGTAACACACCTGTAGCCAACAAACCTGTGAAAATAGCCTACTATAGCAATCTAGAAGCGATTAGTACAACGCAAAAACGATAGTTATAGCAAATATAGCAACGCTCTCCAAGCAGCGACAACAGGAAGCAGAAAATACAAAGAAAAAAAGCAAAATAAATAATTTAAAATCATTAAAATATCATTATTATCGCTAATCATTAAAATCCTTAAATAAAATATAAATAAAAATACGCATAGGCAGATAATCATGAGCTATGGAGTATAAAAATTCAGATATTATGACTTATAACAATTACATAAATGTCTGAAAGTAAATTAAACAGTCGTAGAATGTTCTCACAACAATCTCAGAATGGAAAAATCGTAGATATAGCTCATCGATTTGATTTAGAAGGGTTTTTTTTAAGAGTCTTTTTTTTTTTTTTGCAGTGTTCAGCACATTCCATAAACCTCCCTCCGTTCTTTACCTGTAATGGAGAGTTTATAGCAGAGGGAAGGAGCAGTGTACTGCGAGGACCGGCGCCCTACACCATGATGAAATATTGATGGCATTGCAGAAAGCAGAGAAACATGAGCCCTCATCTTTTATCATATCACGAGGGTACTGATACAACAAGTGTTTAACACGTCGATATTACCGAGCCGTTCTCTGGCCTCAGCGCCGTGCCTGGCCTTGGACACGAGTGTGAACAGACCCCGAATGAAAGAATGAACAAAATGTATATCATCTTCCTGCAGAGGCACGCGTGACGCTGCTCTGACAGATATATTAATATATATGCATGTTTTATTGGATTGGTGTCCATGAAAAAGCTAGACATACATTTGGAGCTAACGTGAATAGAAATGTGTATATCCTGTGGCCAAAAGTATGTGGACGCCTGATCATTACACCTAAGTATATGAGCCTGTTGAGCATCCCATCGCAAAACCATGGGCATTGATATTGAGTTCATGTCCCCCATTTGCAGCTAGGGCTGCCTCCACTCTTCTGTAGGAATTTGTGCCCGTTCCAGAGTATTGGTGAGGTCAGGCATTGCTGAGGATAAGAAGGTCCGTGAGGTCAGGCCAATGAAGTTCCTCCACACCACACTCTTCATGGAGAGTGTGTTCATGGAGCTTGCTCTCTGGGCACAGGGGGGCAGAATATGCAGGAACAGGAAAGGGAATTCCCCAAACGGTTAATGTGAAGTATATATGATCATCATCAAAAGAATAGTTGCACAAATAGTAGGAATCAACCGACAGGAATGAGATTTGCCAATGATTTAGGGCCACGGTAGGCGGCACACGTGACATAAGCAAGGACGAGACTTATCGACTCTACGGCCACGACTGCAGACATTTGGCGAAGGGTGGTGTCCTCCATGAGTCATCCTGTTAGCACCGTAAGCAGACGGCCGCACCACACAGTACTACATGCATGTAGACCATTAGGATGACTGTCCTTAACACCACATCAGTGTCGCCAAAGACTGGAATGGTGTCATGCCAGACTGTCATGGAGTGACTCAGAATGGCAGCGAGTCATCCTCCATGACGAGTCCCACTAGCCAATCCGTTTGTTGGCACGTCACATGGCCAGAAGGCCTGGTGTCACTCCACCTCCACCCCTACTGCACCATCTGCAGGAGCTGTGTGAGAATCTTCAAGCTGCATGAGATGGATTATCACAGGACACCATTAGGAACCTCTACAACATTCTCCTGGCATCCAATAATACCAGATTTGTCCATCAAGCTGCCGGTTAGTGATGCGTAACTCATCACGCCGGAGAACATATCTCCACTGCTCCAGGTGATGCTTGGCCATATGCATAGTGATCTTAGGCCTGTCTACAGCTTCTCGGCCATGGAAGCCCATTTCATGAAGCTTCCAGTGTACAGTTATAGTGCTGTTGTTGCATCCAGAGGCAGTTTGGAACTGAAGTCTAAAGTAAGTGATGTGATTTTTATGCGCTATGTGCTTCAGCGCTCGGCAGTCCTGCTCTGTGGGTTCGTGTGATCTACTGCTTCATGGTTGAGTTGTCTTAAACGCTTCCATTTCACAATAATAGCACTTACAGTTTAATGGGGCAGACGTAGCAGGGCAGAAATGTCACAAACTGACAAGTGACAAAGGGAGTATCCTATAACAGTACCATGTCTTAAGTCTCTGAACTCTTCAGTGCAACCCAGTTTGCTGCCAGTGTTGGTCTGTGGATGGGTATATACATACTCAATATGATCAAAGGTATGTAGACTTATGGATTTATATCCATATTAGTTCCAAATCAAGACATACGCACTCATCACGAAAGAACAGCTGCACCCAGACGGAGGTGTGGGATTGCGGTGCTGTTGGGAAGGAAGATAAAGGTGACCAGGATCAATAACTGATGATACATTTAGACTGATATGATCAATATTTATTGAGCTACACATACAGAAGTCTGTCTCTCAGTATGGCGTCGGGCCGCCATGTTTGCTAACCCAACACGCCAGACGTCTCGGTATGGAGCTGTAGAGGTTCCTAATGGTGTCCTGTGATAAACCATCCCATGCAGCTTGAACATCCTCACACAGTTCCTGCAGATGGTGCGGTAGGGGTGGAGGTGGAGGGACACCAGGCCTTCTGGACGTGTGACAGCAAACCGTTCATCTTGGTGCTGACCACGGTGCCTCCACACACGGATTCGTCGGGCGTCTCCACCAAGACTAAAGCGGGACTCGTCACTGAAGATGACCCGCTGCCATTCTGAGTCACTCCATGACAGTCTGGTACGACACCACTGCAGTCTTTGGTGACGGTGACGTGGTGTTAAGGACAGTCGTTGTAACGGTCTGTGTGCATGTAGTCCTGTGTGGTGCAGCCGTCTGTCAATAGTGCTGGAACTAACAGGAAGACTCATGGAGGACAACACCACTCGCTGAATGTTCGCAGTCATGGCCGCCGGACACTCTTACATCAAAGAATTGCATGGTTGGTCCAGATTTGGTGAATGCCTTTCCCTGGCACAATTCCAGGGAGAATTCCCTGTAGACTGAGTTTTGCGCCACTGCTGGTAGACCCGTATGACCGTACGCTTCCATACACCTGCAGATTCAGCTACTTCCTTCACACTATAGTCTTTGGCCACGCCCACAGGCAGACACTCCTTTTAGCCAATCATTAACATCTGCTCTGGAGCCATTTTCCACACATGGAACGAGACATTCCCTGCACTGTAGCACCTCTTCACAATGTATGGATCCCGTCACACACCCCATCCTTTTGCAGTGAGCTTATAAATATGTCTTCTGGCTTTCATTATCAGAGTCATATGACAATATTGCTATGAGTCAGTGAGCTTATAGCTGAAGAACCGTCTGGCATTAAAGCATGATGCCTGTTCCATTAAAGGAGTCACCAGCAGCTCAGCCATCGCAAGATAAATAAATATCATGTAAGGATCCCCAAATGCCACGCTGTTATTCATAGAGCTCATTCACAATGACTTATATTGTCAGCCGGGAGACTGAAAACCCGATTACCAAAGGTTTTTGGCACAGGCTTAAATGTTGCTGTTCCACAATGAGCAATCAAGCCTGGGATTGCCCAGCACCTCCATCCCATTACACGCCATGACGCGAGCTTCATACACGTACACTCAGCCTTTGTAGTCCAGGCTTACGCTCTTCAAAATAGACATGTCAGAAAGGGTTATTTGGAGCACTGCCTAAAGAACCTTTCCATGCCAGAGCTGTAAATGAGATGTGTAAGAGCCAGGAAAGGAGGCATATGCTTTATTTGTCTTGGATTTTTTATTTTTTATTTTTTATTTTTTTTGCCCGGAGCCCACTGACAATATTTGTGCGGTTCAAAGTGCTATAACAGCCGTAATTCATTTTTACACGACCGTTTTCCAGCCTCTCTTTATCCCTCCGAATTAAACTGGCTGTTTCCCGTTATTGTCCCTTTAGGAATAGACCAATTTTGTCACTGTCTAAAAAAATCTATCTTCAAACGAGGAGGCAATTAATTTCAGAGTCATACTATTTGCCTACTCATTATGAAATTCCGAACCAGTCGGAATCCCAGCTGCTGCACTCCAACTTGTTTTGGATAGGGATGATATGTGCCTGAGCTCTCTTCCATATCGGGCTTCTTTTCGGAAAAGCACTGCAGGTTAAAACATTCCTTAACTTCCTTGACAGCTTCTTCCCCCGGGCTGTCAGGCTGCTGAACAGCCCGCAGTACTGGTGTGTCGGTCAATGGGCGTGTCACTGCACCTCTTACCTGACAGTCTCCATGGACAAATCCCATCACATCCCCACCTCAGTTCTCACATACTCACTCTGCACTGTACTCGTATTTCAGATCTGGCACATACGGGCTGATCTCGTACATCTTGTATCTTATGTCGTTTGATCAATACGCCAATCTTCAAACCAATGGCTGCACAAACTACTGCAGCCAGTAGGAATCGACAGACGGTAATGAAATTTGGTGGGGAGGTTTGACACTGTAAGACATGCGGATGATTCAAGTTTCACGCTCGGCCACGCATGTGACGTGAGCAAGGACAGCGATGTAAGCAAGCCACGACTGTGGGCATTCAGCGAGCAGTGACTTCCTCCATGAGTCATCCTGCAGCAGCTCGACTCATCTTCAGTCTTTCCAAGTTCACTCGCGTGACTCCACTGCTGCGCTCCCTTCACTGGCTTCCTGTTGCTTCCCGGGTCAGATTTAAAACTCTGATGCCTACAAAGTCAGGAATGGACCAGCACCTCCCTCCTTAAGGAAATGGTGAAGAGTCGATCTGTACCTCGAGCCCTTTGAGCTTCAAGCAGAGCTCGACTCAACCCACCATCTGTGAAGACACATGGAAGACCAGCGTCCAGACTCTTCTCTGTCCTGGAGCCCAGATGGTGGAATGAACTCCCACTGGCTGTCCGAACAGCCGAGTCTCTTACACTGACCATAACCTTCCTTATCTCTAGGTATGAGTGCTGGGCTGGGGTTGCCAGGTAGTGCACTTATGCTTATACATGTCTGTGTATTGTTCTCTCTAGGTATGAGCGCTGGGGTGGGTTTGCCAGGTAGTGCGATTATGCTTATACATGTCTGTGTATTGTTCTCTCTAGGTATGAGCGCTGGGTTGGGTTGCCAGGTAGTGCACTTATGCTTATACATGTCTGTGTATTGTTCTCTCTAGGTGTGAGCGCTGGGGTGGGGTTGCCAGGTACTGCACTTATGCTTATACATGTCTGTGTATGGCATCTAAATGCCATAAATGTAAATGTAATGTAAATGTATCACTCCACGCCTACCGCTCAATCTGCAGGAACTGTGTAAAAATATTCAAGCTGCATGAGATGGATTATACAATATAGACACTACTTCAGTATGTGTAGCTCAATAAATATGGGCCTATGAATATATATATATATATATATATATATATATATATATATATATATATATATATATATATATATATATATATATATATATATATATATTGGTGTACATGATTTGATTTGGACTATATACAGTGCTGTGAAAAAGTATTTGCTGCTCAGACGTTTTTCCTCTATTCCTACGAATTGATCATGCAACTCATTTTAATATAAGACCAAGACGACACAAGTTACATGGTCGATCCATATATTATAGGTAAAGGTGTATTTGAAATCTGTGTCACCCATGTGAACACGCAGTTGTTCCCCTAAACCTCAGAACCAATTCTGCCACTCTTGCCAGGAACAACTGCATTCAAACGTTTCCAGTAATTTGTGATGAGTCACTGGAGAGGAATTTTGACTCACTCTTCTTTGCAGGATTGTTTGATTTCAGCTATGTTAGAGGATCTTTCAGAATCAACTGCTCATTTAAGGTCTTGCCTCAGTTTCTGAACAGGTCAGAACAACTCGGCCACTCCCAAACCTTCATTTAGTCTCTATAGAGCCCTTCAGAGGTGGACTTGCTCGTGGGCTTCGTATGATTGCCTTGCTGTGTAACTCAGATGTCTTTTCTGAACTGACAGGCGGGCATTCACCATTCGGATTTCCTGATAGAAATCTCAATTCATGCTTCCATCAATTAGGAGAAGTCACAAACCCTGGCTCTCCCTGTTAGTCCTGCTGTAATAGGCAGGCCTGGCGGAGTCACTGCTGCACTTTGTTAACACCATATAGTGTGTTCAGGTCTTCTGTTAGAGCTAACAGTCTGTCTGTTCTCTCTGTCTGAGCTGAACTGCTGCCCATCCTGTGCGGTCTGATGCTGATACTACATCTGCTCTGACTGGGAGCCACTGCTGATCTTTAACCACCACGGAGCTCCTGGCTGTCCTGCACTGTGAAAGCTTGGCCTGCGTCCTGCTGACCCATCCAATGACCCGACTACTTAACTACAGACCAACCAGACATTTATTCCTCCACAAACACTGAACGCTCCTTTTCTTCGCTGGTCGTGTTATCTGGTGTTGACCCAAGGAGGATGAGTTCCCCTATTGAGTCCTGGTTCCTCTTGAGGTTTCTTCCTTTTGAACTTTCTCCTTGCCTCTGTCGAGCCCACTGGGTGCTCGGACACCTGCTTTGTGATGCATCTGTTGTAAAAACCCGCATATAAATAAAAGTTGACCTGACTTGTTACAAGGTGATGTCATCATGAACAGATGAAAAGATGATCTTTGCAACCCAGGACCCTTTAGAAAGGTTCACTAAGGGTCTAGGCTTGATCTGGGCTCTCTAAACTGGCCCTGGATGTGGTAAACGCTGAGCCCTCTTGCCTACTCGACTCCATTTTTGAGCTCCAGATAAACATGTTGGCTTTATTCCCCACATAAAGGCTCTTTGACAATGCCTAATAAACACTGTGATACGTGAATTTGTGAGACATGTCAAATTATGCAGGCCTTCACAGGCAGCAGACGTTTTGTCTGCAAACACTGACAGCCGGAAAGCTATTTTCTGTGAACAAACACCATTCCAATTCCAGATTACAGAATCTCGGATGATGCCGAGGCACGGGCAGATCTGTGAGCGGTCACGTAGAGCCAGAGGGAGAGGGACTGCTGGAGGAGGAGAGGAAAAATGGGCTTCGGCACTGCGCCCTGGGACTTTAGATCTACGCGAGAGCCTGAGCTGCTGTAATCGATGTCCTCCTGCCCGCTCAGCCAGCTCCAGCAATTGGTTGTTATTGATTTATGATCAGGGTCATTGATTTATGTCCTTCTGCTGAGTAATAGAGAGCTAATCACGGCCTTCACACTTCCCTGTGGTCCAGGAAGTACAGGTAGGGCCACACACACTCACACACAGACAGAGACCTCCTTCCTGGCAGAGGTAATCCCCCCGCCACACTTTCAAAGAAAGCTGAGGAGCTGCAGCCACTCATTCATTCTGTGTGTGATCGGTAATTTAATGTCCATTCAGCCAAGCAGGCGAACAGGGAGGGAGGGAGAGGAGAGTGAGATAAAGAGAAGGAAGGAGAGAGACAGATAGGGGGAGAGGGCAGAGAGAGAGAGAGAGAGAGAGAGAGAGAGAGAGAGGGGGGAGAGAGAGAGGAAGGGATGGGAGAGTGAGAAAGAGAAGGAGAGAGAGAGGCAGAGAAGGGGAGAGGGCAGAGAGAGAGAGAGAGAATGTGGATAGAGAGAGTAGGGAGGGTAGAAAGAGGAAGGGACAGGAGAGTGAGATAAAGAGAAGGAGGAAGGAAGACAGAGGGGGAGAGGGGAGAGAGAGGGAGAGAGAGAGAGAGAGGGGAGAGAGAGGGAGGGATGGGAGAGTGAGATAAAGAGAAGGAGAGAGAGGGGCAGAGAGAGAGAGAATGTGGATAGAGAGAGTAGAGAGGGTAGAGAGAGGGAGGGACAGGAGAGTGAGATAAAGAGAAGGAGGGAGGAAGACACAGAGGTGGAGAGGGTAGAGAAAGAGAGAGAGAGAGAGAGAGAGAGGGAGGGGAGAGAGAGGAAGGGGAGAGAGAGGGAGGGATGGGAGAGTGAGATAAAGAGAAGGAGAGAGAGAGGCAGAGAGGGGGAGAGGGCAGAGAGAGAGAGAGAATGTGGATAGAGAGAGTAGGGAGGGACAGGAGAGTGAGATAAAGAGAAGGAGGGAGGAAGACACAGAGGTGGAGAGGGTAGAGAAAGAGAGAGAGAGAGAGAGAGGAAGGGGAGAGAGAGGGAGGGATGGGAGAGTGAGATAAAGAGAAGGAGAGAGAGAGGGGGAGAGGGCAGAGAGAGAGAATGTGGATAGAGAGAGTAGGGAGGGTAGAGAGAGGGAGGGACAGGAGAGTGAGATAAAGAGAAGGAGGGAGGAAGACACAGAGGTGGAGAGGGTAGAGAAAGAGAGAGAGAGAGAGAGAGAGGGAGGGGACAGAGAGGAAGGGGAGAGAGAGGGAGGGATGGGAGAGTGAGAAAGAGAAGGAGAGAGAGGCAGAGAGGGGGAGAGGGCAGAGAGAGAGAAAGTGGACAGAGAGAGTAGGGAGGGTAGAGGGAGGGAGGGACAGGAGAGTGAGATAAAGAGAAGGAGGGAGGAAGACAGAGGTGGAGAGGGTAGAGAAGGAGAGAAGGGGAGAGAGAAGAAGGGTAGAGAGAGGGAGGGATGGGAGAGTGAGATAAAGAGAAGGAGGGAGAGAGACGGAAAGGGGGAGAGGGCAGAGAGAGAGAGAGAGGGAAGAGAGAGGGAGGGATGGTAGAGTGAGATAAAGAGAAGGAGGGAGAGAGACAGAGAGGGGGAAAGGGCAGAGCGAGAGAGAGAGAAAGTGGATAGAGAGAGTAGGGAGGGTAGAGAGAGGGGGAAAGGGAGAAAGACAGTGAGACAATGACAAGGCAGAAAGAAGGAGAGGAGAGAAAAAAATGGGAGAGGGAGGGAAGAGAGAAAGAGAACTTAGCAGAGGAGAGAGAGAAAAAATGAGGGAGTGACTAGAGAGAAAAAAAGACAGTGATGGAGAAGAGAGAACATGAGAGGGGGAAAGAAAGAGAAAGACAGGGAGGGGAGAGAGATAGGGATGAGAGAGAAAGAGAGGGGACAGGATAGTGAGAGAGAGGAAGAAAGTGAGACAGAGTTGAGAGAGGGATGCGGGAAAATTTAGAGAGTTAGGAGAGAGAAGAGAGGAGGGACAGGGAGAGAGGGAGCGAAGTAAGAAACAGAAAGAAAAGGAGGGAGATTAGAGTGAAAGAGAGATGAGAAGGAAGGTGAGAGAAAAGAAAATGATAGATGGAAGGACAGAGTGAAAGTGAGAGAGAAGAGAGGAGAAGGGAAGAGAGTGAAGAAGAGTAGAAAAAGACAGAAAGAGGGGAACAGTGGAGAGAAGAAAAAAAGCAAGAGAAAGAGAGAGGGATAGAAAACAAGAAAAATGAAAGAAAAGAGAAGGAGGGAGAAAGTAGGGAAGACAAGAGTGAGAGAGATCATGAGGGATGGAGAAAGAGAAACAAGGAGAGAGTGAAAGAGAGGAGGTAAGAAGAGAGAAAAAAGACAAGAGAGAAAGACAAAGGACAGAGGAGGGAGGAGAGGGAGAGACAGATGGGGAGGGGAGAGAGAAAAGAAAGAGAGAATGATCGTGTGAAGAAAGAGATGGAAGGAGAGCACTAGAGAAGAGGGAGGAGTGGAGAGAGAGAGAAAGACAGAGGAAATGGACAAGGGAAGAACAAGAGAACGGCGAGCGCTAGGGATGGAGGGAGGGAGAAGTCTGCAGTGGGTCTCTTCTCCCCGTATTGACTTTCCTGGGTGGGATTAGTGTAATGGGGGGCTTAGGGCGAGCATCCACAGCCTTTCTAGGATCAAACTTGATTTAATTGCTTTTCTCTGAAAGCTGAAACTGGCAGCTCGCTCGCCGCCTCATCCCTCCAGGAAACAGTTCAGCCGGCGCTTTTGTTTGTTTGACAGGCATCGTGCTCCCAACTTTTCCCCGTGCATTTTACGTCCCGGCTTTCTGCGGAAATGCCGAACGCTTGTTGGAATGCATTAGCGCGGCGAAATGTTAAATATCAATCAGAATGCCGGAGCTAAAATAAATAAATAAGAGAGGAGGGGTTCGGGAAGGGAAATCATTTCAAAGGCGACGCTGGCGACGCGGCCATGTGGTGGGAAATATGGGCAGATTAAAAATGCATTGAATAGAATGTAGGACCACTCAATGGATTGTAAAATTATGTTAATAAGGAAAAAACAGCTGCTGCTTTAATAATTCAGGGCCTCAGCCCTGTGGAGAAAAGACAGTGACACATGCTGTGAAAGAGGCTGTGCTGAAGAACACGGGGTGAAGGAAGAAGAGATGGAAGACGTGCAATAAACTGAACAGCGCCGGTTCTGTCTGACGGGCCTGTATCTGGTAAAACCCAATTTGGTGTAGATTCAAAAGATGGGATCCGGTCCTCAGTACTACACAGCCAACAGCGTCCTGTGGGCAGTGTCCTGTGGGCAGCGTCCTGTGGGCAGCGTCTATTTGGGAGCGTCCTGTGGGCAGTGTCCTTTTGGCAATGTCCTGTGGGCAGCATCCTGTGGGCAGCGTCCTGTGGGCAGCGTCCTGTGGGCAGCGTCCTGTGGGCAGTGTCCTGTGGGCAGCATCCTGTGAGCAGTGTCCTGTGGGCAGTGTCCTTTTGGCAATGTCCTGTGGGCAGCATCCTGTGGGCAGCGTCCTGTGGGCAGCGTCTATTTGGTAGCGTCCTGTGGGCAGCGTCCTGTGGGCAGTGTCCTATTGGCAATATTCTGTGGGCAGCATCCAGTGTCCACTGATGAAGGACTAGAGGATGACCAACACTGCACTGTGCAGCAGCAGAGGAGCTATCGTCTCTGACTGTCCATCTACAAGGTGGAGCAGCAAGATAGGAGTGTCTAATAGAGTGGACAGTGAGTGGACACAGTGTCTAAACACTCCAGCAGCACTGCTGTGTCTGATACACTCACACCAGCACCACACACACTAACGCACCACCACCACGTCAGTGTCCCTGCAGTGCTGAGGATGGTCCTGCGTGTATTGGAGTTGTTTTTCTCTGCTGGCTTTTTTCGTGAACTTTCTTCGGGTCTGCTGTGTGTGCGGTGGAGAACAGATGACAGAGCAGTGGAGGATACTCTGGTAGCGTCCTTGAAACTTGTCAGAAAGTGGGCTACATTTGTCAGCTGTATTTGAAAGATCTTTCTGTTTGGAAAGGCATTGTTGACTACGCCACCACCGCCCTCTGCTTTCACAGAGCATTACATGGCTTTAGAAAACTCACTCTCAGCTCGTTCCCCCGGCGCTCTAAGTAATAGGTCCATATTCCCAGCCACATTTGACCCAGCTTTTGCCGTTATGGTCTCCAGATACATCTCCAGGTCATCACATCAATCAATCAATCAATATTTATTTGGATAGTGCCCCCCCCCCCGGTGACCCAGAGATGGGCACTCGAGTTAGCGACTCGAGTTGCATGTAAATAGACTTCAGACTTGACTTGTAACTCATCTATAATGACTCCCGACTCGACTCGTCTCGACTCGGTCCAAAATAACACATGAACATCAAGTTTCTTTCCACTACCGTCCAGGCACGGTGTGCGGAAGTTACAGGAAAATAATCTCTTTGTGTATGTGTACTTTATTTCGTTGATTTGGGACACACCCCACGGACACGGACCAATCACAACATCCGACTTCAGCGCTTGCGTGATATCAGTGAGCGGCGCCAAGGGTAAACACAACGCTGTAGCATGGCTTCAGCGGGAGCACCGTACGTGGTAGCCTTTGGTTACAGGGAATTCACAATCCTAGCATATAACAGAAGAGTGGCGACGTGCAGAGAGTGTGGGGAACAAATTAAAGAAACTGGATCGACCACATCACACTTCATAAGGCATCTGAACACACACCCGGATAGGTCTGTGCTAGCCGCTTAGCCGTTTAGCCGTCATTCCAGCTATATAACATACAGTGTTAACCCCTTCAGCTGGCCTGAAACAGGAAGAGTTGGAGGCGGAGTGTGGTGCCGAAACAAAAAGTGATATTGCTTCTAGTTTGTTCTGTTTGAGAGTTGTAGAGCATGTCGTTTTTTTGTGAGTGAATATTGTAAGGAAATATGTAGCATTTAAACAAAAAGAATAGACGTGTTGGACTTTAAAATAAAATGCAGTTGTGTTTTGCACACTATGTTAATCTGTTATGTTTTTTAATCTACACTTTTTTTTAATGCTACAGATACTATATATGCCTGTGTAAACTGACTTAAGACTTGACTTGGACTCTAACCTATAGACTCGTGACTTGACTTGGACTTGTATTTTGTGACTTGTGGCCATCTCTGCCGTGAGCAAGCCAGAGGCAACTGTGGCGAGGACAAACACCCTTGGGTAAGGAAGAACCCTCGAGAGGAACCAGGCTCAAGGGCGGAACCCAACCTCCATAGGTCCCATCCAGCCTACCATACACTGCTGTCACTATTATCGTTCCAGGCATCTCAGAACCAGGTGGAAAATGTACTGGGTCTAGAACCATTCCACTGGAACTTCCATAGCTTCCTGTTCGTGACAGTTCTCCGTTTTCTAATCAGAACACCAATCAATTACATACATCAGAGTATCAAAAAGAGCATCGTACCTAAAGGTGCTTTATCTGAGAAATGGCTGTTTATGCTCTTGGGTTCCCCCTACAGCTATGGAGTGTATTTCACTTCTACACAAATCTCGTGAAAGCCAATCACACTTGAGTGCGACTGACTGAGGGGGCAATGGAGAGCTGGACACGTGCGTTTGTTGATGAGCTGAAGGAGGATACAGAATCCGACTGGCCCTCATGTATACACATGGTGGAATTGTGAGGGTAATCTGTATCCATATGCCCTCATGCGGTTCGGATTCTACTGGGTAATTGGATTTGGGCACAACACTGGCGAAGATATCATCAGAGAGGAGAGAATGATGTCCGCTTACACAGTAGAGTGATATTCCTTGAACCAACAGTAATGACTGAACCCCCAACCGCTCGCCAGCCACCATGGATAGGGCTGCCCATCGCTCCCTGCGATGGTTCCCACTGCATTGCAATCCCAGACTTCCTTCTGGAGGTGCACAGCCGAGTGTGAAGCCTAAATCATTCACGGGAACGATGGGAACAAGAAACCCGGACTGCTACAGCCTGGAATCATTTAGCCCATAGCGACTAATCCGGTTCTGTTTGGGAGCCGACGACAATCAGAGTGTGGAGGCCTCCTGCCTTTGCTGCGGAGCAAAACACTGCCCCAACTCCTGGGGACCACCACGTACGACAGGAGGTCACCCCTACTAGTGATATGAGGGAGACTAACAGCTCGGCGATATGTGCAGGACGTTCTCCGGCTACATGTGGCCTCTCATGGCAGGGCCTCCAACGGGCATTTTCCAGAAGGATGATGCTCGCCCACACACAGCAAGGGTTTGCCATGCATGTCTCCACCAGATTGCAACACCATCACCAATTCAGCATGTATGGAACCAGCTGGGAGGCCAGCTTCGGCTGCCCACGAGTGTGTAGAATCCTCAGGCCCAGCTGCCAACATCTGTGGGCAAACGTAAGCAGATATCTCAAGCTTAAATCGTTCACATGTCTCATTAGGTCAAACCCACCCACCAAGTTTCATTCCTGTGGGTTGATTCCGTCTGGGTGCAGCTGTTTGTGCAGCTGTTTTGTTTGTTAGATGTAGTTCCAGTACTAAGGGATAAAGGGAGAGCTACGTAAACCTACATGGGTTTATTTTGGAATATTGGAGGCCTGAAGCTGCTCATGTAGCGCCGAATCTAGCGGATCTGTATCACACTCGATTACCTTTACAAAGAGAGATGCATAATAAACATGACCTAGACAGCATCAGCGTTCAGCCAGAAATTGGGGAGCATTCAATTTTCCATGAGCCTTTTGAACCGCGTCGCTTCCAAAGCGCTGCCTCTCGTCTTATACTTATTGCTCCATTCCCCAAGCCAGTTTTCCAGAATCCATTACACCACAGGGCATGCATACGGGAGAAGTTATGTCTGAGGCATTAAGTGCTCCGACGTTTTAATTTGTGAACTACGGAAAAAAAGCTATTAACTCTAAACTTGACCCGGAGCTGCGGATGATTTAGGAGAATCTGCTCCGGCTCCTTTTTGGAGGAGAAATCATGGAGACAGAATCCGACCCGCGGACGCAGTTATACAGACAGCGGCTGGAGCGGAAAGTACACACACCTGTCATGTTTCAGTCGGCGGATACACACGGCGGATCTCGGTCAAAACACATCCGGTGCGACTCAGAACGACAGGCTGATGCGGCTGAGGCCAGCAGATATTTCAGCTCAACAGCTCTTAGCAGTCTCTCTGGTCCTCTTACCTTCTGTCCCTCTTTCCTTCCTCTTCTCTGTTAAGCACTGGAATGACCTTTCTCCAGAGCGATCACATCAGAACCCCCAGAGCAGCTAGAGGCACCTGAGCATCAGCTCCACCGTGGGTCTGCTGCCCTGTATCTGCAGTTCATCACCCGGCATGACCACAACCTCTACACTGACCAGCATCTGGCTCTGATCATGAACTCTATCTATGGGTCGGCTCCACCTGTGCAGTTACTTCGTCCTGGACTAATCAGACTGGATCTAATCAGACTGGATCTAATCAGATTGGATCTAATCGATGTCCTGAGCTCCTTCTTCTGTTAGTTCTGTCTTTCTCTTCATCTGGGTTCGACCTGAGGAGGTTGGGTTCCGCCCTTGAGCCTGGTTCGAGGTTTCTTTCTTACTCAAGGGAGTTTTTCCTCGCCACTGTTGCCTCTGGCTTGCTCAAGGGGGGCTTGGACCCGGTTCCATCCCCCCGACCCCTATGTCTGTACATTAACTCAGTGTTTTTCTTTTTATAACAAACTGATTTTCTGTGAAGCTGCTTTGAGACAACGTTGGTTGTAAAAAGCGCTATACAAATAAATATTGATTGACTGATTGATTGATTGATTAGCAGAAAGACATGATAGCGCAGGGTTAGTCCAGGGTTAGCATCATTTTCCAAGGGCCTATATCATAGGAAACTATGTTTCTCTGCAAACATGAGTTTGGTGCATTAGGGTAACACTGATTTTGCTTCTTTGTGGTTGTTCAGATGTGAATGAGCTTTCCCACTGGGAATGTACCATCAACTTGCTGCATGAAGTTTCAGCTTCAGCTCATGCACACCTGAACAGACACTTAGAATTTCCCAGGTTTATAATTGAATATGAATTCATGGTTCCTTCATTAATGGTTCTCTCCAAAAGAGCAAACATCTTTTCAGACTGCCACCACCATGTTTCAAATCTACGATGGTGCTGAGCTGTAGCTTTACAGCGAATGCTGAATTAAGGAACCTACATTGTGCTAAAACCTAGTCTTTTAGTACAGCTCCATCCAATTCCAAAAGTATGCAGGGGATCAAGTATGCCGGCATCAGCCATGTTTTCTGCTTTGCTGCTCGTCTGTAAGGCACGATTGTCTAGTTCTGTTCTTATGGTGGAGACATAAACACTGAGCACTGTCTGGATGTTCTGCTGGAAGCTTTGCTGTGCTTATTGGATGATGTCCCTCTGAGCCCTGTTTTTTGCAGACACCACTGGAAAGATTCACCAAAGCAACCTGCAGCTGATATGTAATGTATGGTTTTTATGATGTCATGAAAATGTAATGAATTTGCATATGCATAATTGGCTCTGCATATTCAGAGAACAATTATCTTAATGAGACTTGGACATATGCATGTTGCATTAGCAAGTATGGCGGCCTGAGGCCATACTGAGAGATGGTAGTTCTGTATAAGTAGCTCAATAAATAGCGTTTATATATATATATATTAAAAGATTCATTTGCACGGTGATGCTGTCACCTCACAATAAGAATCAGTATCAGAATGAGAATCTCTTTATTTCAGCATACAAGGAATTTGTCTTGGTGAGAGCAACACGTATGACAAGTAACAAAAACACAGAACACAGATTATTAACAGTATTAAACTAAAAGGGAAATTACACTAAACAATAAATAGGGTAGGGGATAAATCAAAAAAGTAAAAAGTACTAAAGGTAATAAAGAGCTGAAGAAGCTGAGAGATGTGAAACAGATCTAGTTGAAAAATATTATATATAGAAAGTTACAGATGACCTGGATATTTACAGAAAGAGAACATCTGTACAGGTGTGCAAATAGGCAGAGTGCAAATAGGCAGAGTGCAAATAGCCGTTCTCTCCGGTTTGGTACAGTTCAGTTGTATGTTTTGAGGTTTACAGTGGGAGGTGTCCGCTGTGGTTGAGGAGCGCTACAGCTCTGGGGAAAAAGCTGTTAGCATGACGTGTTGTGCTGGTTTTGATGGACCGCAGTCTTCTACCAGAGGGGAGTGTCTGGAAGAGGAGGTGTCCAGGATGTGAGGGGTCAGATGTAATTTTGCCAGCACGCTTCCTCACCCTGCTGGTGTAGATCTGCTGAAGTGATGGCAGGTTACATCCAATGATTCTCTCTGCTGTCCTGATGATGCGCTGGAGTTTGGTTCTTTCTTGTGAGGTGGAGGAACCAAACCAGATAGTTATGGAGGCTGTGAGAATGGACTCGATGATCGCTGTGTAGAACTGGATCATCAGGGTCTGTGGCAGGTTGAATTTCTTGAGCTGTCTCAAGAAGGAACTGAGTTTCAAAGGGGGTGGGGCAGTTGGGGTATCAGGGGTCCTTTCAGTATGGAGTTTGCCTGTTCTGCTCATGTCTGTGTGGGTTCCCTCCCAATGTCAAAAGACATGCAGGTGTGAGTGACTGAATGTGGTGGTCTGTGGTGGATAGACTAGCGTCCAGGATGCTTCCTGCCGTCTCCCCAATAAGCAATAGATAGACTACTGAGGTACATGGACTTAACCACCAAAGAACCCTGGCTGGACACTCCAGCCTTGGTGGGCTGCTAACTCACTTGCCATAGTGTCACTAATGGGCAGAAGAAGTTTGGTTGAACACTTCTTCTACTGGAGATGCTCTTTTATAATTTGGTAACCGAGACCCTAGACCTCTGCTCTTCTGTCTTTACTGAGAAACGGGTCACTCTTCACTCTTTCCACCAAGAAACAAATCTGTTTCCCGGAGGGATTTTTAGAGGTATCCCGGGTGTAGTTACAGTTGCTAGACTATAAAGCAACAATGACATGAACCGATTTCCAACAGCACCATCCGGAGGCGGACCACAGCTGCAGTTCCAGTAAATTAATAATCCTAAAGACGGAAGTTCGCCGTCGTGCTTGAGACAGCTGAGCAAGGGGATTCCCTGAATTTGTATATGTGGGTATATTATTGGAAACCATAATGTCATCGTAGGGTTTATGCTGATGTAGCCCCCTCAATTTTAATTGTGGGACATTCGTTGTGTTGGAGAAGTTATTTAGGAGGTCCGGCTACACCCAGAACCCCTCGTATTTCTCTCCTTGGAAAAAAAAAATTCTTTCATCACAGAGCAGCAGGACAGTGTGTCAAATAAAAGAGCATGGGTGTATGAATATACGGCTCAGATCTCCACCGGAATGCCAAGTACTGGCTTGGCAAGGCCGAATCTGCTTTTTTGGGGGGGGGTTGGAGATCAAAAGATAAATATGAGACAAAAGTTCAGAATGTCAGCTCAGATCATGTGACCTATGAGAAGATGGATCAGGTTGTCTTCAGGGTGCAGGACGAAAACTAAGCCAAAGGACTGGCCTTGACCTTCCAGTGCTTTGTGAGGAGACGGTACTTTATAATGATTTCAGAGTGAGTTATTGTATCTAAATTACTCAGGGAACATTAAACACTCTGATTAGGAATTCTCAGTGATATCGACTTGTAAAACACTCACCATTCCAATACCCACATGATATGATAAAAGATGGCTCCTTATGTTTCTCAGCTTTCTGCAGTGCCATTAATATTTCATCATGGTCCCTTTCAGTACACAGCTTCTTTCCTTCTTTCCTTCTTTCCTTTCCTATAAAAACTCCGTTACAGGTAAAGAACCAGGGGATGTTTTGTGGAATGTGCTGAACGCTGCAAAATCAACTCCACCTTGGCAGGTCAAAACACATTGCAGTCAACATGTCTAATATTTCTCATAATAGTGGCGCAATTTCATAAAACATCCTACAAAAACACTTTCCAGCAAGTTTTTCATTCATTGAACAAACTGGAGGGCGGCACAGTGGGTAGGGCTCTCCCTCATAGGGATCCGGGCTCGATTCCCTACCTGTCTGGGGTCCTATCTTTGAAGTGCTTGCTTGTCCTCCTCGTGCCTGTGTGGGTTTCCTCTGTGTGCTCCAGCCAAAATTGCAGACCCTCAACAAGCAGTGATGCTCCATGAGCCGTCCTGTTAGTGCAGCACCATTGGCAGACGGCTGCACCATGCAGGACTACATGCACACAGGCCGTTACGATGACTGTCCTTAACACCACGTCACCGTCACCAAAGACTGCAATGGTGTCGTACCAGACTGTCATGGAGTGACTCAGCGGGTCATCTTCAGTGACGAGTCCCCCTTTTGCCTTGGTGGAGACGCCCAACGGATCCGTGTGTAGAGGCACCGTGGTCAGCGCAGAGAAGAACGGTTTGTTGTCCACGTCAGTGTGGTTACTGTACTGTAACTGGTTACTGTACTGTCTGGGTGTACATGGTGCGTTTGGTTACATGTCCAAACAACAGTGTGTAGTGAGTCCACCAATCAGGGGACAGTGCTTACTTTGGTTCGAGCTTGTTCTGACCTGTTGGACAGAGCTTGGTTCTAGCTAATGGAACCTGTTCTCCTTCAGTGTTCTGTGCTGATGATGATGTGAATGGACGTCAGTGTCAGACTAATGAATGAGCTTCTATTAAAGACTGGTGGACTGAGAGACACTAGAGTCTCTTCACCTACACTGAGCTGATGGAGAGTCCTGTTCCAGAAATGATAATAGAACATTAGAGCCGTAATAAATCACATACTCCTGGTTACTCTCCATACTTCAGTACATCTGAAGGTACATACTTTAGTACTGTTACTCTCCATACTTAAAAGTACATTCTGACCTTAACATACGGATTAGTACTGTTACTCGTCCATACCTCAGTACATACTACAACTTTAGTAATGTTCTCCCCATACTTCAGTATAAGGTACATACTAGTACTGTTACTCTCCATACTTAAATACATGCTGATACTCAGGTACATACTTTAGTACATAGTACTGGTACTCTCCATACTTAAATACAATCTGAAGAGTACATACTAATACGTACTTTAGTACTGTATACTCTCCATACTTAAGTACATCTGAAGGTTACATACTTTAGTACTGTTACTCTCCATACTTAAGTACATCTGAAGCTAGGTACATACGTTAGTACTGTACTTCCTCTAAACATCTTAGGTAATCGATTAGTCT
>JAMWET010004892.1:277500-280000 GCA_024036415.1 Prochilodus magdalenae | reverse complement strand
ATCCAGGAGCCTGTCACAGTCCTAATTTAGGAACCTGACATCCAAGAATTTGACACACTCTTAATCCAAGAATTTGACAAACTACTAATCCAGGAACCTGACGTACCCCTAGTCCAGCAACCTAACACACTCTCAATCCAGGAACCTGGCACACTCTTAATCCAGAAACCTGACACACCCCTAATACAGCAACCTGACACCGTCCTATTCCAGGAACCTGACATAGTCCGAATTTAGGGACTGGACACACTCCTAATTTAAGGAACTGATACACCCTTAATCCAGGAATTTGATACACCTCTAATCCAGGACCCTAAAGCAAACCGCCCATCTATGGAACCCGCAGGTACTTACAGCTCCATCATCCTTAAGCAGCGCCACCTGCAAGAGTCTAAAGTCACCACCAACTGTGTGTAATTCCCCTTCAAACTGCCTACAACAAATCCATCATGCCTGGATTACCCCAGGCACCCCAACTACCGAGAGCATTACAAACATGTCAGCACCACCCAAAGAAGCATGCCATACAACATTCAAATCTAGAACAATGTAACGTAAGGTTAGTGTGACCTACAAATGAAGCAATATGGACTTATGGAAGCCCGGCACATTAGACGATCAAAGCGGCCAGAGGGCTGTGATTACCCGTGACTCAGAAATCCAGGCACTGGCCAGCCCACTTCACCAGCACTTCACAGTAAATGAGCCTCGACAGCAGAACCAAGTCAACAGCGCAGGCAGCGTTTATTAAGAAACTGTATGGTAATGTGATGAATGGATTCCTCAGCTATAGACTGCATGCGCACTGAACCCTGACTGCTACGGGAAGGCGCTCGCCAGCTCGCCAGAAAATAATGCCAAAACATAGACGCCATACTTTTCATGCCAATTAAGACGTCCTAAAACGGACAGCGGTCAGCACAACAGCCCCGTACCAACATCGTAAAAGACCTAACTATGTCTGAGTGCTGTTAGTGCCTTCTCCTCAACAGGCGGCCTCAGTGGCCCTCATGTATTAAGCATCCCCAAGATGCAAGCGATGGCCTTGGATCAATTGCCCCATGCCCGCATGACTTATTCACCCGGATATAAAAGGCAGAACAAGATCACAGGTCTCTGTCCGGCGCCTCTACAGCACAAACGCAGAGCTCGCGGTTGATCAGAGGCAAAGAAAACCCAGTGTGCGGCGCAGCTAGGGCACAATCCTCAATAGTGCACCCTCTGCAAGCAGGAGGCCACAGGTGCGTGAAGGCGTTCCGCCTACAGCTTCCCTCACAATCCCGGACTCCTCTTCAGTCCACTGGCCTTTAATTAACTATTGATTGGCTAACTGCAAAGAGACCTCCTGCTGCACAACTACCCAGTGCCATGATGTACAGCGGGAGGATGGCATTTCAACTTTTATGAAGGAGGAAAGTTGGCAAACTGCCAGGGATGGTGTAGTTCTGAGTTTGCTGTAGTAGAAGTTATGGATGTACATGCTCATCATCAAAACACTAGCTGCACAAATAGATGCACCCAGAAGGACCCGGCCCCCAGGAATGAAACTTGGTGCGTAGGTTTGACACTGTGAGGCATGCCAACGATTCGAGTTTCACGCTCAACAGCGCATGTGACGTAAGCAAGCACAGGAACCTGATGCAGTCCTATTCCAGGAAACTGACACAATCCTAATCCAGGAACCTGGCACACTCTTAATCCAGAAATTTGACACAGTCCTAATACAGCAACCTGACACAGTCCTAATCCAGGAATTTGACATAGTCCATATCCAGACACTAAACGCACTCTTAATCCAGAAACCTGACACAGTCCTAATCCAGGAACCTGACACAGCCCTAATCCAAGAACCTGACATAGTCCATATCCAGCCACTAAACGCACTCTTAATCCAGGAACCCGACACAGTCCTAATCCAGCAACCTGACACAGTCCTAATCCAAGAACTTGACATAGTCCATATCCAGCCACTAAACGCACTCTTAATACAGCAACCTGATACAGTCCTAATCCAGGAACCTGACACAGTCCTAATCCAAGAACTTGACATAGTCCATATCCAGCCACTAAACGCACTCTTAATACAGCAACCTGATACAGTCCTAATCCAGCAACCTGACACAGTCCTAATCCAAGAACTTGACAAAGTCCATATCCAGCCACTAAACGCACTCTTAATACAGCAACCTGATACAGTCCTAATCCAGGAACCTGACACAGTCCTAATCCAAGAACCTGACATAGTCCATATCCAGCCACTAAACGCACTCTTAATCCAGGAACCCGACACAGTCCTAATCCAGCAACCTGACACAGTCCTAATCCAAGAACTTGACATAGTCCATATCCAGCCACTAAACGCACTCTTAATACAGCAACCTGATACAGTCCTAATCCAGGAACCTGACACAGTCCTAATCCAAGAACCTGACATAGTCCATATCCAGCCACTAAACGCACTCTTAATCCAGGAACCCGACACAGTCCTAATCCAGCAACC
>JAMWET010004892.1:145000-267500 GCA_024036415.1 Prochilodus magdalenae | reverse complement strand
GAGAATATATACATACTGTATATTGCCACATGTATGTATGAAAATATTCTATAAATAGTCTATTACATATAAAATTAAATATATTACAATATATAAGTAAAAATATAATATACTACCATACATACAATACATGAAAAGCGGCAATTCCTTATGTATTATACAATATATTGTAGTATATTTATCACTATATAAACATATGCTAAATATATGCACTTGTTTCCCATATATGACATTATATTATTTAATATATTGCACTATATTTTCCAATACATTGCCATATATTATCGTTTCATAAGGGACTTTTTTGACAGAACATCAAAAAGCCAAAACATCGAAATTAAAATAAAAAATCATGGCAAAATAATTTTTGTTCATTTTTACTTTTCGGCATCATTTGAAGACAGCAGCTGCTGTTTACACTGTGTGGACCATGAATAGGCCGACAGAAGTGGCCCAGAATCACCTGGAGGTGAAAAAACTCTGGTTCCATTAACCTACATTCAAACCAATTGTGTTTTTCGGCTTCTCCTGTAAAGTTGCCATTTTGGACATACTTGTTTTTCTCTGAACACAGACAATATGTATCTAATATCAGAAATATCAGTACATTTCCTTTAGTCAGATTATCGGAATGATGACACACTCTTATTCGAATCAGGAAACATCAGGCTAACACTCACTGATGGCTTACCTTTATACCATTACAGGCTAACCTGGCAAAGTAGCAGACAAAACAACAACATGGTTCTCCAGGTATCGCCAAGAGCAGCAGCTGCTGTTTACAGCGTGTGTAAGATTTCATGATGAATGGACCAACAGAAATGGCCCAAAATCACTCTGGTTCCATTGACTTCCATTAATTAGGTTTTTGGTGTTTTGGAGCTGTTTGGACAGGGGCGGTATCTTTAAGAGTCTATAAGATCACCAACTACATCCATTTAGTTGGGTGCACTTAAACTTTTGACTGGTACAGCACAACTCAATAAGCATCTATGATGTGCTAGCACATAATAAAGAATTCCCCCAGTCTTTAACAGCTGTGGTTAGACGTTTGGAGTAACAGACGTCTAATCATTCTATGCGTTTGTTCATTCATTAATGCACTTTCCATGGAAATACTGATGCTAGTCACTGTTTAGATGCTGTTAACAGCTACAATTAGGCATTTTCCTTCTGCCTCCGAGGCTTATAGCACCGTAAACGTAGCTGTGGTTATAAAACTTGATGCTCCAAGAATGATGCTCCTAAATTGTGTCTCCTCAAAATTGAAAAACAGTGTTATAGAGAAAGTCAGTGTTTTGTGTGAGTGGCGTAGACACGAGGAGCGTTCTATACAGAAGCCGAAACGCTGAGGAAAGCAGCAGCACTGCGATAAAGGCATGGCCGCGAGAGCCTGAATGGCTCCGATTGTCAGCTCCATCTCTCACTTTGAGGATTGAAGATCACCATGATTACATAATAGTGTGGAGGAACAGGCAGCCAACTATTGAGTGCCTTCCTGCAGTAACTCACTGCAGAGATAAAAACATCATCTCCCTCGATCTTTTCAACACTAATTATTGTTTGTCCTTATTTCATTTCCTGTATGGATCATGCCACTCTAACAGTGCATGCACACCTACAAATGCCATAACCAGCTGAGGCTCTAAGGCTGTCTTGGGCTGCAGTCTGAGGATCTTGCGTTACCTCAGCCAAGGTTTAATTTCGCAATAAGTAACAATAGCAATAACTTTATATATGTCAAATCATTTCTAGCCTGTATGATGAAATTCCTCTGTTAATTTCTCTGTTAATGTTTTGATGTGATTATAATAAGCTAGGACAAAAGACCAAGGGCAGTAAGACATAAACACTCAAAACGTCAATTGTATTGTGTAATGAATCAATCAATGACATAAAATAATAATTTCATACATTACATACTTATATAATGGATGACATATATACACTATTTTCACTTCAGTATATATGTGGGACACCCCTCCTATGTCATCATTATTCAAGTATGCTAGCAACCACTTAGCAACCATATAAGAAACAATAACATAGCCCAGGGACAGCTTAAGAAGCTCCGAGCAACCCCTTCACAAGTCAAGGTTTATTTATGTAGCACTTTTACATCACATGTATCACAAAGCAGCTTTACTGAGAATCTGGGTCCAAGCCCCCCAGTGAGCAAGCCAAGGGCGACAGTGGCAGGGAAAAACTCCCTCAGAGCTAGAGGAAGAAACATCGAGAGGAACCTTGGGATAGCATATAGCCCTATGTCAGAAATCCAGGTAAGCAGTGGGCACCCAGTCAAGGCAGATAAAACAACAGACCGCACAGGATGGGCAGTTGATCTGCATCAGCTCACACAGGATGGGCAGTTATTCTGCATCAGCTCACACAGGATGGGCAGTTATTCTAAGTCAGCTCACACAGGATGGGCAGTTATTCTGAGTCAGCTCACACAGGATGGGCAGTTATTCTGCATCAGATCACACAGGATGGACAGTTATTTTGCATCAGCTCACACAGGATGGGCAGTTATTCTGCATCAGATCACATAGGATGGGCAGTTATTCTGCATCAGATCACACAGGATGGGCAGTTATTCTGCATCAGCTCACACAGGATGGGCAGTTATTCTGAGTCAGCTCACACAGGATGGGCAGTTATTCTAAGTCAGCTCACACAGGATGGGCAGTTGTTCAGCTCCAGCAAAGAAATACATAGACAGTTAGTTCACTGGCAAGCTGGAACTAACTGTCGTAACTACTTCGTAGCAAGACCATAGCAACTGCTTGGAATTACTATATAAAACCAATTCAGTTACCGACAGTTGCTTTAACCTTTGTGTAACCTAAGTGTTACTGGCTGGCCTTGTTATGCCAACTTAATGTTCTTTAATGAACTTTTCAATTCGTAGTCATGATTCTTTTTATTATTTTTGTTATTATTAGTAGTAGTACTAATAGTAGTAGTAGTAGTTGTAGTAGTAGTAATAGTATTAGGAGTAACAGTATTAGTATCACAATTTGGCCATAATAAAAATAAGAATCCCCTCAAAACTAACATTCAAAATCAACCAACAATGATTCTAGCTCGAGCACTGTGATAATCCTAGCTAGTCAGTGAATAACTTTGTGTTGTTATGATGAAAATCGGACTAAATTTCCACCATTCTACCATTTTTATGGCAGAAAATTATTATAATTATATTTCTTTTTAACTTTTAAGGTTTAACTTAGCAGTCTGCATATAATGACCCCATATCTAGAGCCTGAATATATATGTACGGATATGTAGGTACACATTTTATCACTTGCCATATAGGAGCACTCTGTAGTTCCACAGTTCTGAACTGTAGTCCATCTGTTCCTCTGTATACATTATTACCCAGTTCTTTAATGCTCAGGACCACCACCAGATCAGTGTCACTGCAGTGCTCAGAATGATCCACCACCCAAATAATGCCTGCTGGAGGTCCAGTGACGCATCTTCTTGCTGCATGTTGCGCCTCTGTCTAATGTGAAGATCTTTGTCGGGGGTTTACTTCATCGAGGGTGTGTAATAAATGGCACCAACACAACAGACACGCACATAAACAATGAGCTAAAATACAAAAACTGCTCCTGAGAAAAGGGTTCCACTTGTGCAAAGCTAATTGGGAGCTTCCAGTGCCATCTTTCTCCTTGAGACAAACATCAGGGTTGATATTTCTGGGAAGCAGTTTGGAGTAATATCAGTCTTTTCCAGTAATTACACTCCATCAGTCTGGAGCGGATCCAGCTCTGGCTGCGTGCTCCCATTCAAAGGCTGGAATTTGTGTTTTAATTGCCGCATTACTGATGTATTCTTACCCTAATCTCATCTGGCCACACATCTGGAGGACTGCTCCAAACAACGCTAACTCGCGGCCGCTTAATATGGCGCTAACCCGCTCGCTGCTTTTGAATGGAACACACTTCTGTCGCAAGCACATTAGCAGATAACATTTTCTTTTCAAATCGAGTCAAGAGGCTAATTACCGAAATGTCACGAGTCACTTGCTGCGCCGCGCAGAATTATGCCGCCCTGGCTTTAAAAACAAAGAGGCTGGGAGAGCACCTGCTGCTTTTAGAGGCACCTGCAGTCGGCCGGGCTCCAGGTGCACTCTCCGAACGGGCACACACCCGTAGAAAATTAGCATGGCAAACACCCGGCCAAACAAGCAAGTACGGCAAAGCACCAAGTACACACATCTGGTTTTCAAGAGGTTCTGTGAAAGGTTGAGGGAACATGCAGGAGAAGCTAGCTGTTTTTCCGATGGGAATTCCAGTTCTTGCTCTCTAGGTTCCGGGGAATGAGAGAGTGTTTTATTGTAAAGGAATAATTTAATCGCTCGTGATTCAGCCGCTGTGCTGTTAACATCCCTCACACACTCAGACAAGTTTCCATCAGCTTGGCTTTCATTGGTTGGTGGTCTTTTCAAGCATGATGTCACCACTCACTACAGGACACTGAGTTGTCCACCCCTCACTACAGGACACTGAGTTGTCCACCCCTCACTACAGGACACAGAGTTGTCCGCCCCACACTACAGGACACTGAATCATCAACCCCACACTACAGGGTACTGAACTGTCGACCCCAGACTCTAGGACACTGAGTCATCCACCCCACACTACAGGATACCGAGCTGCCCACCCCTCACTACAGGACACTGAGTTGTCCACCCTACACTACAGAACACTGAGTTGTCCACCCCTCACTACAGGGCACTGAGTCATCCACCCTACACTACAGGACACTGAGTCACCCACCCTACACTACAGGATACTGAGTCGTCCACTACACACTACAGGACACTGAATCATCCACCCCACACTACAGGACACTGAGTTGTCCACCCCTCACTACAGGGCACTGAGTCATCCACCCTACACTACAGGACACTGAGTTGTCCACCCCTCACTACAGGGCACTCAGTTGTCCACCCCTCACTACAGGACACAGAGTTGTCTACACCACAAGACACTGAGTTGTCCACCCCTCACTACAGGACAATGAGTTGTCCACCCTACACTACAGGACACTGAATCATCCACCCCACACTACAGGGTACTGAACTGTCCACCCCAGACTCTAGGACACTTAGTCATCCACCCCACACTACAGGATACCGAGCTGCCCACCCCTCACTACAGAACATTAAGTTGTCCATCCCTCACTACAGGACACTGAGTTGTCCACCCCTCACTACAGGACACTGAGTTGTCCACCCTACACTACAAGACACTGAATGGTCAACTCCTCACTACAGGACACTGAGTCACCCTCCCTACACTACAGGATACTGAGTCGTCCACCCCTCACTACAGGGCACTGAGTTGTCCACCCCTCACTACAGGACACTGAGTCGTCCACCCCACACTACAGGGTACTGAGCTGTCCACCCCACACTACAGGACACTGAGTCGTCCACCGCACACTACAGGATAATGTGTTGTCCAACCCTTACACTACAGGATACTGTGGGTCACCCACTTCACACTACAGGATAGTGTGGGTCATCCACTTCACACTACAGGATAGTGAGAGTCTTCCACCTCACACTACAGGACACTGAGTCGTCCACCGCACACTACAGGATAATGAGCTGTCCACTCCACACTAAAGGATAGTGAGGGTCTTCCACCGTACACTACATGGTCTTAGCTAGTCCTGTATACAAGACGTAACTAGTTTTAAATCACGTACGGCTGATTTTAAATGCACAGAGACTTTTATTTTAGTTTAATTTATGACAGACGATAAAAGAATAAGTTGGACTCTTAGTGGAAAATGAGCAATAAAAAGTGGCCTTTAGTTTAATAGTCCGCTTAATCACCGCCAGGTCCCCAGAAAAGACTAAGCAAAATGCCAGTGAACCGTCAGCTCTGCCAACAGTGGGCCAACAATGGGCTGCTGTCCTCTTGCTATCAGGGTCCAGTTTGCAGCACTGTTCAACAAGTATTCATAAGCTCACCTTGTAGTGTGAGTTGATAGTAACTTCAGGCTCCTGTAGATGGCGCTGCACAAGGATGATAGGTCTATAAACACCTGCGGGGTGTGAGTGACGGGATCCGTAGATTGGGAAGAGGTGGTACGGTGCAGGGAATGTCTCGTTCCATGTGTGGAAAATGTCTCCATAGCAGATGTTAATGATTGGCTAAAAGGAGTGACTGAGCATGTAGGCGTGGCCAAAGACCATAGTGTGAAGGAAGTAGCTGAATCTGCAGGTGTATGGAAGCAGTGTACGGTCATACGGGTCTACCAGCAGTGGCACAAACCTTTAAGATGGGCCACAAGCAAGCACGCTTGGTATCAGCATATTAGCATGTACCCTCTCAGACAGACACAGTGTCCGGGTGTGAGGAAAGGACACATCCTCTAGACAGCAGAGATGACTGTTCCACTCTGCCTTTGCATATGAAATATCCACACTCCTGAACCCATTTCAACTTCCTGTCCCTCTACCAGACCCTTACTGCCCACCCCCTCTCCCCCTGCCGCTCCTAGTACACTGTGTGTTTGATCTTGTTGGTATTATATGCGAAGGGCTGGCAGGTTGGATGCTGACACCGTTTGAGGCGCATGTAGGCGTAGATTGGCAGTAATAAGGCCTGTTTGTCACCTCTGGGGACTTCCGCTTCCTCCCCAGCAACAAGCCGAAACGGCTCTCCGCGAAAGGAACCGAACAGAACCCCGTCTCTTTCTGAAAAGCCGTAAATGGTTCTTTGTGTTCTTTCGCCTCATTTTCTCAAAAAAACAGAATAATAATAACAGTGATAATAAACCTGACGACTCCGGTTTAGCATATTCCTCAAGAGAAGCGTAGTGTGGCAGGCGATGGTCCACGCAACGCGCCCAAATGTCAGCGCCATAACTCAGTCTGAGAAATGATTTGTCTCCTCGTCCCATTTTATGGATCCAGGCCATTGCCCGTAGCGGCGGAGGCAAGTCGACTCCATTTTCGGCGGAGCTTTGTTTGTGCTCTGTTTATGAAGTTGCGATGCTGTAAACAGTACCATCTCATTGCCTGCTCAGGTGTTTTATGAATTTCGCTCATTTGGAGGACGAGCCTGAGTCTCATCCGTTCCCATGCGGTTTGAAGTTATTACTAGACTCTGCCTTGCCGCTCTCCTTTGTGTTGCACGATATAATGAGCTCCACATACAACCATTACCCTCTTCCTTCTATGTATTTTGAGCTTTCGCTGCGCGCCGCGTAATGAATGCACTCTGTTCTTTTCTTTCCCTCGCCCTTATCTAATGCCTGGCCATTGGAGCGACTGTGGCTGGCTCGATACATTAAAAAAAGATCATTGATTAAAATGTACCTTCTCAATGAATCAGAAATGATCACTTTGCAATTTTCATGATCGTCATGCATATTTCAGATCCTCTGGGGGATCTCTGCGGAGTAGGAAACAGAGCTCGTTGGACGTGCACATTCGTACGCCTGGTTTGCCTCATACTGGGTTTCGGTTGCTTTGAAAAGTCGTTTAATGGCTTACTCGCTCTTCCTCTCCAGCATTTAGGAGTCTACTTGTTGGGTTAAGTCTCTTATTGTGTGGTCTTAATAGTGGCAGTGCTAATGCTGATATGAGCTGATATGAAATAGATGTATGGAGAGAGGTCTGTAGTAGTACAACCAGACTTCCTGCTGGAATATTATAGTAAGCAATTGCTATAGTTACATAACACTATATACATACATACATACACATGCACCCGTCAAAGGAATAGTCACACCCAGAAGGAAGTGTGGGACTGCAGTGCCATTTGGAAGGAAGATAAAGGTTTCCAGGGACAATAAATGAAGACTGGCAAGCTGCCAATGGCGCTGGCACAGACAGGGTGACTCATGGAGGGCATCACTGCTCGCTGAATGTCCGCAGTCGTGGCTGTTGGTCACTTTTTGGTTCTAGCTCTCCATGGTCTCCCAGATCCTTCATGTCTCCGGTGTGTGCAGCCTTCTATCCACTGCAGCCAACAGTGTGCTATGGTAGTATCATGGGCGTGGTAGTGGGGGGAAAAGTGGACCTGACTACCCAGGGCCCGAGTAGGGAGAGGGGCCCATTTTTTTTGCTCACATTCCTCGTGTGCTGGCATGGATAGGGGCCCACTGACATTGAGATTGTACAGGGCCCAGAATTTGCTGCTACACCCCTGGGTAGTATACGCACAAACAGTATGGCACGCAATGCGCCGATAAGACCATCCCGCTTCCCGGAGCCCTACGATGTGACCCCTCTCCAAGGCTGTGTCCGAAATGGCGTACTTTCATACTATACAGTGCGCGAAAGCAGTTCACGAGAATAGTTAGTATGTCCGAATAGGTAGTGGTCATAAAACAGTGAGCGAAAAGTTCCTGGATGATGTACTACATCCAGAAGAGATTTTGAAGTATGCGACCACAGCACACTGTCCTTTCCCATGATTCCACGGGAGCTACAGAGCTGCTCGAAGCTGTGGAAAAATGGCGGAACCGGGGAGCCCGCTGTTGAGTGAATACATTCATTCCTATGCGTTTCTGTGACCTCCTGCTCAACGCTGCCTCCTTGTGGAAGTGTTCAACGTGAAAATTAACCACGACGGACACTGTGCTCGTTAACAGATGGCAACGATTTTGCAGACTTTTGGCTTTTAAAGAATGCGGTTTGCCGTTACATGATGTCAGCGGAGATCCGGGTAGGGTTGCCACCCGTCCCGTAAAATACAGAATCATCCTTTATTTGGCAATTAAATGGCTTGTTCCATATTTCTGTAAATGTCCGTAAATTTGTTCCGTATTTTTGTAAATATTCGTAAATTTGTTCTGTATTTCTGTCAATTTGTTCCGTATTTTTGTAAATGTCCGTAAATTTGTTCCGTGTTTCTGTAAATGTTCGTAAATTTGTTCCGTATTTCTGTAAATGTTCGTGAATTTGTTCTGTATTTTTGTAAATGTCCGTAAATTTGTTCCTTATTTTCGTAATTGTCCGATATGCACTTCTGTCACACACACAATTCCATCGCCCCACCCCAGAAGGAGTTACTGAAATGGAAGCGTCGTTCTATGTTTGAGTGTAATGATGAAATATGTGAGAGGAGTATGAGAGTGAAAGGATATCTTTATGGGGAAGGTGTAGAACTGAGAGTAGGCTCTAGTGCCCTACTGTGCTGCCTCCAGCCTGGATAGCTAGTCAAGATGAGATAGCGTTGGACATGGACGTATACATTTTCCTTAAGGCATCCTGTGGCTCATATGTTGCAGGCCAGTAGATCCTGCACACTTGTAGGTTGCCAGTGCTGGCATCCCAGCTGGTTCCGTAAAGGCTTGATAGACTTTAAATCTGGTGACCAGGCAGGCCAAGGAATTGTTGCAACCTGATGATGACATTCCTGGGAAACCGTTGCCGTGTGTGGGCGAGCATTATCCTGCTGGTTGGAAGCCCTGAGGACATGTCCTGCACATATCATGAGCTCTTAGCGTCCCTCGTATCACTAGTAAGGGTGACCTCCTGTTGTATGTGATGGCTCCACAGATCATCACACCAGAAGTCGGGGCAGTGTATCGTTCCACAGCAGAGGCAGGGTTGAATCGCTTACCATAAGGCCTCCATACTGGAACCCAACCATTGCTGGATCCCAAACAGAACCTGGATTCATTGTTTCAGTTCCAGATGGATACGGTTCCAGTCAACAGGGCTCCAGGTTTCTGATTCAAGATGCCATTGCACACGAAGGTGACGGTGGCTGGCTGTCAATGGCAGGACACATAGTGAGCATGACACCCGATTTCCTTCTGCTGAGCTCCTGAAAGTTGGTCCAGGCAGAGATACGGGAGTGGCCTAGCAGTGAAGGTGCCACCTGTGTCTGGATGGTGGAACTGGAAGGATCAGATGATCCTCTCTACTGGAGCTCTGTCTGGGCTGTCCAGAGCCCGTTCACCGTGTGTTCATGACCTCACGCAACCAGACCACACCTGTAGTCATGCACACGTCTGCCTGAGACCTCCACCCTCATGCGTTTCTATGTAGGTGCATTATCTTTTTTGGCCATGAGTGTATTTGTAGCCCCATCTTCCTGAGACCTGAAGTTACTAGGACCTCCTAACAGGCATGCTGAGTAATGCTTTGTGTAGTGGGATTGATTACAGCTACTTATACTGCTACATGAGATTTTTTCGCTGATCCAGAGGGATTTACAGTGTGAGGGCAGATGTGGGAGTCTTGCCCAAAGTCTGTTATTGGTATAGCCAGGTGTGCTATGAACGGCGGTGTTGCTACACACCATGCTATTCCAGCCAGACCACTTCTGGCTCTATATGGGTCTATATGTGTGCCAAATCATACCCATATTCTTCCATCTATAGGAATATGCCATCTGCTAACCACAGGATAGCCAGCAGCACCTGTGCATTGCCTTAAACACTTGGAATACGGATAACCCACCCTGATGAGTCACGGCTGCAGCACCAGCAGATGCAACTACAAGCTCTGTGTACACAAAGCTAAATCTCTAAATGTCTGCTTTGTCCAGACTGCCTAACGTTTTTATGCAGCTTGCTTATGTGAGGCATACGAGGATAAGTGTTTGTCTATTAGGGGTTCGGTTTTAGCATCCGTTGAGCTTATTGCCCTGGTTACTGAGGGTCTTATGACTCATTGGGCGCAGGTAAGTCATGGAGGTTAGTGGCTCTACTGAACTGCTGTTCAGCAGAATTAAACTACTGTCCTGTTTCTACATAAGATATTATGGGCTGGTTTAGAAGAGGATCTGACCAATGTGAGCGATGTTTGTTTACCAATACCATATTTGTAAAAAGTTAAGATTCACATGATATTTAATATAGTCATAGATGAAACCCATTTCAACACTTTTCAACCCCGAACAAAAAAAAAACTAAACTGTTTTAACTTTAAAAAGTTGTTCTACATTTTTTAGTTAACTGGATTTTAAAATGGCCATAATTTTATTATTTCAAGTTCTCATAACTTCTGTTACATCTGTCTGCCTGTCCCTGTCCATGTGCTCTTTGTTGTTGTGGCCCATGTGGTCTGTTTGTTTTGGTCATGTGCCCCTCCTATCTCCGCCCTCTAGGTCCTGTGTTTGTAGCCCCGCCCCTTCCCAGGTGTTGCTTGTTTGTCTGTGTTCATTTATACTCCCTGTTGTCCCCTGTGTTTTTGCTTGGTGTTTTGTGTTCATAGAGCATGTTTGGTTCATATTAGTTTGGCTTCATGCTGGATGTTTGTTTGGTTCCTGGTTGTATGTTTCAATCCTGGTTTTTTGGTTTGTCATCCTGTTTCCTGTTCCTTTAGTTTGCTTCTGTCTTTGGTTCTGTTTAGTTATTTTGTGTTTCATTAAACCACTTGCATTTACGTCCGGCTTCCTCGACTACCTACGCTTGTGTGACAACTTCAGACAATCTGGACACTAACCTTTTAGGTTAAAAAATTACATTTTTGTTTTAAAAGTTTAATTGAATGTATTTTATTTTTGTTTTTGCAGTGAATTAGAAAACATTGAGGCAAAATGGAAAAGTTGGGACAGAAAATGAAATATTTGTTAACTCTCAGAAACTCGGACCGATGTGCACAGAGCTAAAGGTCAAGTAGGCTTTATTGAACAACAAGGCAGCTGAACACAACAACAACACACGACCAAACATGAAAGGGCAAGGTGAGATCAAAGTCGGGAAACGGGCTAAGGTCAGAACCAGGGTAAACGGTCGGCGAGGGGAGTACAGGGGAGTTTGATGAGCTTTACTCAGCTTTGCTTTGATTGAAAAATTTGTTCATTTAAAGTCCTTTTCTTAGGTTGAATAAACCTGATTCATATATAATTCATCAATGTATAATTTATCATAACAAACCAGAGTATTTTTTTTAGTTTAAACCAAATAAACACTTTTTACATTGTGCCCTGCCCTGCCCTGCCTAGCCTAGCCCAGCCCAGCTCAGCCTTGTCCTGCCCAGCTCAGCCCTGCCCTGCCTTGCCTAGCCTAGCCTAGCCCAGTCCAGTCCAGTCCAGTCCAGTCCTGCCCTGCCCAGCCCAGCCCAGCTCAGCCTTGTCCTGCCCAACCCTGCCCAGCCCTGCCCAGCTCAGCCCAGTCCTGCCCAGCTCAGCCTTGACCTGCCCAACCCTGCCCTCCGAGCCCAGTCCAGCCCAGCCCAGCTCAGTCCTGCCCAGCTCTGCCCTGCATTTATTAGACTTTAAATAGCACATGTAAAAGTAAATTGGAATATTCATCTGATTATTATTATTATTATTATTATTATTATTATTATTATTAATAATAATAATAATAATAATAGTAGTAATACATAACTTGTAATAATATTACAGGTTCAAGGAACCTATTGTTTCAAGTTAGCAGTGTTATCTTTGTTTTAAATTCAAAAGCTGCATCATTTTACGGTGTTTTTGTAAACAGTAATACGCTGTACATCAACCCTTATTCACAGTATCACTGTATACTAAAAACTAATTACAATTAAACTACAATTAAACTAAAAACAATTAAACAAAAAAAAAAGTCATATGCACAGGAAGTGCTTGTTGTGGACCTGTCAATCAACCGGTTCATGATGGTAGAGTGAGTGGAGTTTGGGAAGGTGAGGACCCTGAGGCATGTGTTATATCCAGCTGGCCCGCTTCTGTTTTCCCTGTTGAAGGTATTTAGAGAGCAGACGGAAGAAAGAGACGAGCAGGCGACTCTAAACCACGTGGAGTAGGTTACAAACCACAGGTTCTCTACTACAGCTGGCGCTCCAGCCCCCTAACTTTACTTAACATGTCCAGCTCTAAGGGGTTTACACGTCGCCTGTTCATCTCTTTCTTCAAAACTGTTTGATTGACAAGGGTAAGAAGCACTTCCTGTGTGTTAAACCTGCCCATTTTGTCAAAATACACTTTTTCTAAAAGTGTTTCATGTAAATTTTGTAAATTTGTTTTTATGTTTGTAATTTTGTTTTCTGAAATTTAATTTTTTTCGTTTGTAAATTAGTTTTAATTTTTGTAATTTTGTTTTCTTGAATGTAAATTTTTTACGACTGTAAATTTGTTTTTATGTTTGTAATTTTGTTTTCTGAAATGTAATTTTTTTCATCTGTAAAATTGTTTTTGCTTTTGTAATTTAGTTTTCTTGAATGTAATTTTTTTTTCGTTTGTAAATTAGTTTTAATTTTTGTATTTTTAGTTTTCTTGAATGTAAATTGTTTCCAACTGTAAATTTGTTTTTATGTTTGTAATTTTGTTTTCTTGAGTGTACATTTTTTCCTTTGTAAATGAGTTTTAATTTTTTTAAATTTTGTTTTCTGAACTGTTCATTTGTTTTGCACTTCTAATCCACCGTAATAATAGCTCACGCTTTGACTACATTTTATGCAATTCACTTCTAAAAATCCCGACTTGATTTCCTTTCCCAACACGTACAGGAGCCGGTTCCACAGTTCTTCAGCGTAAACTGCAGCAGTGTTATGAGATGAGCTGTGTGTTCTTTTATGGAGTCTCCGGGGTCGAGCCTTGACCGCAAGCCTTCACTTCCACTCCAGAACTGTGCAGCAGGGGACAGCCAGCGGCGATGCCCTCACAGCGTCCAGATGATGAGATTCTCAGTGAACGAGTGGGTCATTAGCACGAGGAGATACAATGGCACCACCTGAGGAGCTGCAGGCTCACCATACGCAAGCTACATTGCTAATAGCATACAGCGAATGTTCGGCGCATGATAATAGAGTCTCTGTATCTTTATGTTCAGAACGGAGTAGGCCCTTGCTCTTATTGCCCACCTGAGGCTGGGTTGCTGTCGCAGCTCTGATTTAATTTGATGCTGTCCTAATTCGAACACAGGCACGGCTATTAAAGCTGATGGGTTTATTGTCGGGGAACGGCTTTCTGAAGGATTCTTAAAAGCTCTGTAAAGCCACATGTACTTTACACGAGCTAACAGATGCATACTTGTTCAGATGCAACACGGGCGCATTACTGAGCGCGCTAATAAAAGGGATAACCTGCATGAAAGGCCTTCTGGGAAGTCTAATTAGAACTACAGGGAAGCACTCCCTGTACTCTCTGTACGGTCACATGACCACAGAGACAGTTGTCTTAGTCTTTCATGGACTGTGTCTACTGTCACGTCCCCACAATGTAAACGTACCTGTCACGCCTGCCGGCTCTCTTCTCTCCCCCGATCTCCATTTCCCATTACACACCACCCGATGACGTCACTCTCACACATTGGAGTATTGATTTCACCTGTTGTTAATCTAGTCTGATTGTATACGTACTCCTCTCTCCACTGACCTGTCTGTGTGTACCGAGCGGTTCTCTCTGTGGGTACTCTGGTTTGCTACTCTGGTTCTGACGTTGTTCTGTTTTACTGACTTGTCGTGGCCCCTCTGGTACCTTCGCTGTTCTGGTTGTTTTGGCTGGTTTTCGTCGTCCTCTTGTTTCTTGAGTCTGCCTTGCCCTTCTGTTATGGCTGCCTTGCTCTTGTTACTGCTGTGGCTGATTACAAATCTGTTAAATAAACCTCGCCTTGATTTTAGCTCAGCACTCATCACAATCTGTCCATCAACACAGTACCCTTAATCATAAACTGTGGTTTTATGGTATATACAGGTGTTGGACAATGAAACTGAAACACCTGCTTTTAGACCACAATCATTTATTAGTATTGGGTAGGGCCTCCTTTTGCGGCCAATACAGCGTCAGTTGGTCTTGGGAATGACATATACTGCGTCCTGCACAGTGGTCAGAGGGAGTTTAAGCCATTCTTCTTGCAGGATAGTGGCCAGGTCACTACGTGATGCTGGTGGAGGTTCGTCCTTCTTGGTGGTATGCTGACGTTACCCTGGATACCGTGGCTCTTGATACATCACAAAGACTTGCTGTCTTGGTCACAGATGCGCCAGCAAGACGTGCACCAACAGTTTGTCCTCTTTTGAACTCTGGTATGTCCCATAATGCTGTGTGCATTGCAGTATTTTGAGCAGAACTGTGCTCTTACCTGCTAACTGAACCTTCACACTCTGCTCTTACTGGTGCAATGTGCAGTTAATGAAGATTGGCCACCAGGCTGGTCCAATTTAGCCATGAGACCTCCCACACTAAAATGACAGGTGTTTCAGTTTCATTGTCCAACCCCTGTACATATGTGTGTGTGTATATATATATATATATATATGTGTGTATGTATATATAACATTTCAGGTTTTTGACTGAATTTGTTTTATATTAAAACAATTTAGTTTTTAAACTATTTAATTACAGACTAATCAGACATTTATTCCTCCACCTTACAAACACTGAACACTCCTTTCCTTTCCTCTTGTTATCTGGTGTTGACCCGAGGAGGATGGGTTCCCCCGAGGAGTCCTGGCTCCTCTCGAGGTTTCTTCCTTTCGAACTGAGGGAGTTTCTCCTTGCCTCTGACACCCGCGGTTTGCTCACGGGTTCTCTGTAAAGTTGCTTTGGGAAACATTGGTTGTAAAAGGCGCATATAAACGAATGTTGACTTGACTTTTTCTATTTTTTACAGTGCAGGGAAACACAGCAGTAGTTTTAAGGCTTTAAGCTCAGTTTAAAACACTGTTATTCTCCTGTAACGGCACTTTTTTCTCATTCTTACGTTTATTTTATTTCTCTTAATGTATTTTCAATGATCAACGATATTTTAATGATTTTAAATGCTTTATTTTGTCTCCCTTTTATGTAAAGCAGTTTGAATTGCCCGTGTGTATGGAAGGTGCTATGCAAATAAACTGGCCTTGCCTAAGGTACATTTGTAAATGAGACTTTTGCCACACATTGTAAACTTAAACCTAAAGAAGTTAGCATCTATAAAATTTTGATTTAACTTAATTTCAGGTAGTAAGTTAACAGAATGAGTGTGTATATGTGTTTTATGCCCAGAAAAAAATTAAAATATTAAGGCAGTCTGGACACTAACTTTTTGTGGCCAAAACAACTTTATTTTATTTTTCTTTGTTTGATTTTAAGTTAGAATCCTAAAATCTTTGAATTAACAGTATTTCAGATATTTTAGAATTTCAGATTTTTAGTAAGTTAACAGAATGACAATGTGTTTTATGCACAGTAATGTAGGATTTTTGAATGTTTTTATGTTTAAACAACTGTTTTTACAGTGCAGGGGAATTACTGTAGATTTAGGGTACATTGGTGTATGTTAAATATTGTTTTACTCCACAAAAACACCACATTCTTTCTTCAAAAAGGTTTAGTTTTCTTAAAATTTTGAGTTTAAATTCAGTTAAAACTAAATTTTAGCATAGGATAGGAAGTTAACAGTACCAGAATCTATTTTGAATTTCAGATTTCACTTAACAGAATGGGAATCTGTGTTTTCTGCACAAAAATGTTATGTTTTAATTTACAAAAAAGTGTTCGGGCTGTTCTTTATTTTGAGTTAACTGAATTGAATACAGTCAGAATCTGTTTTTAATGCCAAGAAAACTATTATTTCAACTTATAACTCACTTACTTTTCAAGTTAAAACAACTTAGATATGCCGAGAGGCCAGTATATGCTGTGTTTGGACCTTCTAATGACCCAATGTCTTAATGCAGAACAATAAACTAAAAAGCCTGGAGACATGACCGAGCATGGTTCAATCATATTCCCTAACGAGAGGTACTGAAGTAGGTCTGGCTGAGAGAAAACCTGATTCATGTAGAGACTGATGGTTTCATTAGATTATGAAAGCTGGCATTGCATTTCCAATAGGCCTAAAATGCCTGTTGACCTAGTGCTGACATTGGGCTACGCGTACAAACTGTATGTGGGAAATATGAGCTGTAGAGATCAGAAACACACACACACACACTTACACACACACACACACACACATACACACACACACACACACACACACATACAGAGACACTCTCACACACACACACACATACAGACACACATACACACACACACACACAAACACTTACACAAACACACACACAAACACACACACACAGACATACACACACACACTCACACTTACACACACACACACAGAGACACTCTCACACACACACACACACACACACTTACACACACACACACACACACACACACAGAGACACTCTCACACACACACACTCACACAGACACACAAACACACACACAAACACACACATACAGACACACACACATACACACTTATACACAGAGAGACTTAAAGGCTCACACACAAACACACACACACAGACAAACACACTCTCACAGAGACAGACACTCTCACACACACACACACACACACACACACACACATACAGACATACACAAACACACACACACACACTTACACACAAACACACATACACACACACACACATACAGACATACACAAACACACACACACACACACACACATACAGACATACACAAACACACACACACACACTTACACACAAACACACATACACACACACACACATACAGACATACACAAACACACACACACACACACACACACACACACACACACACATACAGACAGACACACACATACAGAGACACTCTCACACACACACACACGCACACTTACACACACACACACAGAGACACTCTCACACACACACACACACACACACACACTTACACACACACACACACACACACAGACACACACACACAGAGACACTCTCACACACACACACTCACACAGACACACAAACACACACACAAACACACACATACAGACACACACACATACACACTTATACACAGAGAGACTTAAAGGCTCACACACAAACACACACACACAGACAAACACACTCTCACAGAGACAGACACTCTCACACACACACACACACAAATACACACATTCACATATACTCTATATGCCCTCCCCAAATATTGGCACCCCTGGTAAACATAAAAATGATATAAAAGCAAAAGCAAATCTAAAATCATGTTATGTATGTAAGTACAATAAACAATCTGTTTTTATGAAATAATAATTAGAATTATATTTTTCTTCCTCAAATCTATAGTACCCCATAGAAAAACTAGAGAACTGCCAGGAAGAATGGTCTCAGGTCACTAGCTCTGTGTTCTCCAGTCTCATTAGGCATCATGGAAGAAGACTCAGAGCTGTTATCCCTGTAAAGGGAGGCTGCACAAAGCGGAGGGGTGCCAACCACTGTGGCCCACATACACAACCAATCAAAAGTTTAGACACACCCATCTAAACGGATGGTGTTGTAAATGGATGTGATCTCAAAGACTCTGCAGCCTCACACTTACCAGCTCCACCTGCTGAGAGTCTGAACCAGTCCATATCCTGATCCACCACATCTACTCCTGATGTACACAGTATGATACTCCTCCATATCTCCACCTCTAATATATATTTAGTGGTGTAAAAACTTTGATCTCTTTTTCTGCACAGTGTAAAAGCTCTAGTTCTCCTTTCAGGTTAGTGAATATTCATGATTGACCGACCAATAGAATCGCTCCAAACCTGCTTAGTAATAAACCTTGTTCTATCAGCTCCACTGCAGGGTAAGGAAGCTGGTTCATCCTCCTGTACAGCTCCACTCTGGAGGGTTTTTTACTTTATAGCCAGTATGACTGCAAGGTTAAATAAATGAAGGGTGGTCTCTTGATGTCTGTGATATACTGTACAGGCCCTGGTGATCAATGCTGATGGTTTCTGATGATGCTGACGTTGTTGGGGTGCACTGTTGTTCTGTGGCGTGCCTACAAACTACACAAATTGAATATACACAACAGCAGATCGGTGACATTTAGGCAAGGTGGCCGAAAGCAGAGAAGATTAATTGCGCTGATTAATCTGCATAAACTTGCTGCTCTTGTATGGCACCCATCTTTATGGCAACCGTGTGCTGTTAATTACACACACCATTTGAATACAATCAAATTGGGCTCATGTGCGGGCTCCCATGGATAAGCAGGTGCGAGAATTCCACGTTTAGCTCACGTTCACTCCACTCACAGGCTGAAAGGCAGGGCCCAGACCCCTATCTTCAGCTACAGTGAGAACGACACTTCTGTAAGGCCAGAGCGAGGTTTGTCCTTGCCTGAAGGCAGTAAACACAGACACACACACATACACACACACACACACACACACATACAGACACACACACATATACACATATACACATACACACACAGACATACACACACACACACACACATACACATACACACACACACACACACACATACACATATACACACACACACATACAGACACACACGCACACACAGACACACACCCACACACACACACCAAAAATAAAACATCAGCAGGAGGGACACCCACTCCTTATTCCACAGGTACACCTGTAGGGGTATGTGACTCATACAAAGGTGAGATGAAGAAAAAGGTAACTTTCTGGGGAACATAAATAAATAAATAAGCTCCTGGTGGAGAGGAAATGTCTAGGAATAACTTTATAGAAGGTGTTTAACCATGAAACTCTATGTCATAAGTCTAACGCGTAACATTATAATAAGCTCACTGGACAGAAAATGAGTCACCTTGTGTGTTAAAGGTGGGGGTAGGGTGCTAGTGGTAACTGCCTTGCTCCATGAGGATGATGGGGTTATAAATACCTGTGGGATGTGAGTGACGGGATCCATAGATTGGGAAGAGGTGCTACAGTGCAGGGAATGTCTCGTTCCATGTGTGGTAAATGCCTCCAGAGCAGATGTTAATGATTGGCTAAAAGGAGGGACTACATGTGGGCGTGGCCAAAGACCATAGTGTGAAGGAAGTAGCTGAATCTGCAGGTGTATGGAAGCGTACGGTCATATGGGTCTACCAGCAGTGGCTAAAATCCCAGGCTACAGGGAATTCTCCTCGGAATTGTGCCAGGGAAGGCGTCCACAGGACTTACAGACTTATGACATAAATCCGGCCCAACTGTGGCCCAACTCTGAACATTGATGTGGCCTACATCCAGAAACTTCCAGTCCAGGCTAAATCCAGTCCCAGCTGTTATTGGTGCTTGTGGAGGTGTTACACGCTACTAGGCAGGTTTCAGTCACAGGGGCTCTTGTTTTATCTGGTGAGTGTATGTTCTGCATATCGGTTGAACTTGTCTGGAGATGGTATGCAGCTGCATCCAACCTTTCTCGTCATGACTGTGGCTTGTTGATCAACGTGCAGGTTCCTCATTAGAACAATAACATGCTCTGCTATTTCTATGTTCATCAGGATGTTCCATTTTTGTAAGGGTGAATGCAGTCAAGGGTTCTGCTGAGGCCAATGAAACATGTTGACTACCATCTTGAACTCCTTGGGTTTTTATAGTCGAGTGTACATCAGTGAAGATACAGTCCTCTGTATTTCCTGATCCCTGCCTGCACATCTGGCTGTTTTAAGCTTACTGGACAAAAATTTGTCTCCTTGTGTGTTTTTGAGGTGGTAGTAACTTTAGGCTCCTGCAGATGGCGCTGCACAAGGATGATGGGGGTGTAAATACCTGCGGGGTGTGAGTGACGGGATCCATAGATTGGGAAGAGGTGCTACAGTGCAGGGAATGTCTCGTTCCATGTGTGGAAAATGCTCCAGAGCAGATGTTAATGATTGGCTAAAAGGAGTGACTGAGCATGTGGGCGTGGCCAAAGACCATAGTGTGAAGGAAGTAGCTGAATCTGCAGGTGTATGGAAGCAGCGTACGGTCATACGGATCTACCAGCCGTAGCTAAAATCCCAGTCTACAGGAAATTCTCCTCGGAATAGTGCCAGGGAAGGCATCCACCAAATCTGGACCAACTGACCAAATCTTTGATGCTAGAGTGTCTGAACACTGATGTGGCTACATTTAGAAGCTTGCCAAATCCAGTCCCAGCTGTTATTGGTGCTTATGAAGGTGTTACACAATATTGGGTACGTTTCAGTGACTCAGTTCCATAGTCCCTTAAAGCTAACCTCGGATCGAACTAGCCATGCTTGCATCTTGCATGATGTACTGGGTGAAACTCAGAGCCGGAATATTCCTTCAGTCATTGTGGCAGGCATTCCAGAGCAGAAGCCAGCGCTGCTAAGGCATGCGGAGAGCCGCTCCAAGAGCTACCTGGGATAAAATATGCAGAGTGTGAATCATAAACCACGGCCGGTCCCGGCTTGAAAATGAGGCTCGGTATCTAAAGGCCAGGCAGAAAATTAGTCTTACATTCATTATGCTTAGAGGACAGATAAGGAGCTCCTTTGTGTTGGCAAAGATTAAACTCTGCCTCATAGTTTAAAGTGACAGCTTCAAGAGACTCCAGCGGGAAGAAAAACCTGCGAGGCAGCAGCTACGGCTTCATGCTAGATAACGATGCTATGGCTAGCTTTTGAGGACACGGTTAGGAGACGTCCTTATTTATAAACAACGTGCCGCAAACAAACACCGGCGCAAAAAGAAGGCATATTCCCCTTTCCAGGATGCCGACGGAATTTTCAATTTTCAATTTTCATTAAGCAAATGCCAGCTGGGATCCATTTTCTCAGGAAGACAACACCCTGCAGGAAGCACAGCCCACTGCTTCAGAAAAAGAATTCCATACAGTCCTGCAGCCATAAGTATCAAACACCTCAAGAGTAATCTCCCCCATCCCATACAGAGCCCTCCAGAATTACTGTCTCCCTCTGCGAGGAAGAGCTGAAGAGGAGAGTCCACAATCTGTCCTCCATCTGGAGGGATTTTCTCTGGTGGAATGGTCTCAGATCGCTTTATGTGTGCTCTCCCACCTTATCCGCCGCTATAAAGGGAAGACTGGGGGTCCAGATTGTTGCTAAACCCTTCATGCCAGCTGCGAACAAGTTTGGGACAAAAGTGTCAAAATGCTAGTTCAGTGATGCAGAGACAGTAGTGCTAATACAAACCCAGTGTAACGGATCCCCTCTGATGGGTGGTGGATCACGTCGAATCTACAGTCTGCCTGTGCGAGTGCTGATGGTCAGTAGAACACAATAAAATGGCCGACGCGGTGTTCTCTCTCTCCCTGCTGGGACTTTATTGTGCCTGCATACACACATACACAATCCGTTTTGTTTTTAAAGACTGTGCTCCGCAACTGTACAGCTCTCCAGCAAGGTACAAGCGCCACTGAGCGTACTGCTAGTTCTCATTCATGAGTACTGGCAGTAAGTAACAATCGTTTTGACAATAAATGCACATTAAAACAGGCACAATCATTTGCTCGTGATCGTATAGTTTTGTTTTTTTTTTCTTTAAGTAACAAAGCTAGCAGGGTGAGTTTTTTTTTTTTTTTTTTTTTTTTTTTTTTACTTCACAGAACAGACACACATTTTACAAATTATATATGATATACATACACCTACAACGTACCTGCATACACACATACACAATCCGTTTTGTTTTTAAAGACTGTGCTCCGCAACTGTACAGCTCTGCAAAATTAGGACAGACAGACAGACAAAGATTAGCCGCGTTTTTTTTTTTTAGCGCAACGCAACTGGCGCCAAAGACATACTGCTGCATTCGGCCGAGAGCTAATCGTTGCTCTGAGGAGAATTAATGTAAATAACTAATTGAAATATGCGCTAATACTTAACAAAAACCCACAAAAATAGCGCTATGACTGATGATATGGATTATCCTTGCAACAATCCACTTTATGAGTACACATATCTGCTTAAAATATGAAAGTTTTCTACAGCAACTTTCTACACCTCTTACCTCCAGCAAGGTACAAGCGCCACTGAGGGTAAGGAAAACGCGGAGGGACACAATTATAGACTGACAAAGCTCCGCAGTTGCGCGTGTGTATTGCAGGGAATTGTAGTTCACTTTACAACGTAACATATTCTGCCTACAAATAGCAGAAAACCCAGAAAACATTAATAAAAAAATACATATATGGTAACAAATTACCTTTTAACAACAATATGAGCTCTTAACATCAAATTTTGAAAGAATTCACCAAAACAAATTTACTATTAATTATTACTTTTTTAACTCCGTTACACCAGTTCCACAGGAGGGTGAACACGAAGTAGAGGAAACATGGAATGGTTGAGTAGCTTTAATGGGTCCCTCTTCCAGCTAGGCTGTGGTTGTTATGGGAGGAACGAGGGATGAATAAATGGCACATAGAGGAGATCGGCTGTGGATTAGAGTTTAGGGATCTGCCTTGAGTGAGTACATGCACTGGTGGCTGTGGATTAAAGGAAACAATAGGGTTTGGTAGGGACAAAAATGAATGGGACTCTATGTGAGGAACGAGGGATGAGAAAACAACACATAGAGCAGTGAGGGTCAGTATGGCTGTGGATTAGAGTTTGGGGATCTGCCCTGGGTGACTATATGCAGTTTGGTGGCTGTAGGTTAAATGAAACAATAGGGTTTGGGTTTGGCCAAAAATGAATGGGACTCTATGTGAGGAACGAGGGATGAAGAACTAACACATAGAGGAGAGCGGGTCAGTATGACTGTGGATTAGGGTTTGGGGATCTACTTTGAGTGAGTACATGCAGCCTGGTGGCTGTAGGTTAAATGAAACAATAGGGTTTGGGTTTGGCCAAAAATTAATGGGAGTCTATGGAAGGATAGAGGGATGAGAAAACAACACATAGAGCAGTGAGGGTCAGTATGGCTGTGGATTAGAGTTTGGGGATCTGCCCTAGGTGACTATATGCAATTCGGTGGCTGTAGGTTAAGGGAAACAATAGGGTTTGGGTCGGGCGAAAAATGAATGGCACTCTATGGGAGGAAGGAGGGATGAAGAACTAACAAGTGGAGGAGTGCGGGTCAGTATAGATGTGGATTAGAGTTTGGGGATCTGCCCTGGGTGACTATATGCAGTCTGGTGGTTGTAGGTTAAGGGAAACAATAGGGTTTGGGTCGGGCCAAAAATGAATGGGACTCTATGGGAGGAAGGAGGGATGAAGAACTAACACATAGAGGAGTGTGGGTCAGTATGGATGTGGATCAGGGTTTGGGGATCTGCCCTGGGTGACTATATGCAGTTTGGTGGCTGTAGGTTAAGGGAAACAGTAGGGTTTGGGTAGGGCCAAAAATGAATGGGACTCTATGGGAGGAATGAGGGATGAAAAACTAACACATAGAGGAATTAAATACATGATTGGGGGTCTGCTTAAAGTGAGTGTAATGCCGGTCGAGCAGAAGTATAGTAGATAGACTTGTGCTTTTCGCATCTTACTCTTTCTTAATGGGTATTTCCACAGAAACGATTTGGGCTAATTGGGTGACTATTGAGTCCAAGTGTTTGTTAGCAACATTAGCATCACAGCTGCAATTCTGAAACGAAGAAGCCACGTTTGGACTTTTATGAATGAGGCAGCCAGTCATGGTGTCACATCCTGGTTGATGCTTCTTATTTGGAGTTTGAACGCTCTGTGAAGGATGCAGTCATGGTGGTGCTAGTGATGGTAAACATGGCACCTCCAACACAGCCTCTCACTGCTGAGAAACTAGTGGGCATTGCCAGGTATGGAAAGTTCAATGCACCAACACCAGTAAAGTGAGCAGCACATGTCATTTGCCAGCCTTCCATCATCTCCACCCATTGTTTGTCTGACCGGCCCTCAAATTCATGTGTACTGTAAGTGGAAGAGAAAGTAATTGGACTAGGTTCTGAATCAATTGCATTGCATACGTTCTGGTGCAAAGGGATGTCCGTATTACGTCTGCCTCTGTGTTCTGTTTGTTTGGCTCTTTGGGAAACGTGTTAATACCACTCTCACCAAAGTGTCAGTGGCGTGAGTTGTTGGCGTGAGTTTCGGAATTTCTCAGTACTTGGTTTGTCCAACTTTTGCTTCAGTTTAAAACTCGCAGTAGAGCCTGGACTGGATTCAGAAAGGCCTCACACGTCTCAAACACATTTATCCCACCTCCACTGTCTTATCACTTCCACAGCTTAGCCAGAAGTACAACACACTGGGAGCGCCGACCTTTTTACAGCACAACCAGACAAGACCTCCTCTGTCTTCACAAGTCAATTCAAACATGTTACAGCTATCTCCACCAGTATCAGAACTCAATAACATTTCTGCTTCTTAAATATTACTATTAATATAATATCAAGCCCCAAAATCACCCTGCCAACCAGACAATGTGAGGAAGACTTATCTCTGGCTCCTGATGCTGATTTCTGTATATTCAGTATAAAGTCGTATATAGAGTACAGCACACCACACACAAGATGTTTAAACGGGATTTACAGGATCACCAACCTGCACTCAGAATACCACTGACACCTATCATCACGCAACGCGGCGCTGCACTCCCGTTAACCAGCTCTGGCGAGAAGTAATCATAGGCTTATCTCAAGCACTAGCCAGCCCTATCCGGCTCTCAGCATCTCTCAGGAGATCCACCTATACAAGAACAGAAAACAATAGGATCTTGTTTGTGGTGCTAATCATTGGCAAGAAAACCACGAGACCACCACAAGAACTGGAGAAGAAAAACACAACAGCATTACACTCACCGGAAAAATCTATTAATGGACTATATATATTTATATATTTATTATTAATATACTATATATCAATAGAGAAATCATCTGCAGCAACCAACCACAAAAACACCAACGTACTGGGCACCTCTAATACAAGCCCTGCAGTAACTTCTGAACTCCTGTCCTATACCAGATATCATTCTCCCCAGAGCCAATCCACCACCTCGGAAAACTCCACTCCATCTCATCTACACACACATATACACACACATGCACAAGTAGATATTATTATTATTATTATTATTATTATTATTATTATTATTACTATTATTATTATTATTATTATTATTATTATTATTATTATTGTCATTATTATTATTATTATTATTATTATTATTATTATTATTATTATTATTACTATTATTATTATTATTATTATTATTGTCATTATTATTATTATTATTATTATTATTATTATTATTATTATTATTATTATTAATATTATTATTATTATTACTAGTATTATTATTGTTATTGTTATTGTTATTGTTATTATTATTATTAGTCTTATCATTATTATTATTATTGATATTATTGTTATTATCATCATCATTATTATTATTATTATTATTATTATTATTATTATTATCATCATAATATCATCATATCATTATTGTTGTTGTTGTTGTGGGTATTATGATCATAATGATGATGATGATGGTGGTGGTGGTTATTATTATTATTATTATTAATAATAATAATATTTTTTCTCATATTTTCTTGTTTTCTTTCTTTTTCTTGATTTGTTAGACTTTGCTTTGTTTCGATGTTAATGCTGTATATCTATGTCTCATCTTTCTTTCGCGTTATGTACCCGTACCTGTATGTTATATGTATTACCCTCTCCTCGTTGGACATGATAAGAACAATGTAATAAATAACAAACTTGTAAAAGTGAGGGGGCGTGGCTCTAGAGCTGGCATTGACTCCATATGTTTGTGAACAATCATATCTCAAACGTAGATCAATTTGTATTTTTAGAATCAGAAATGGAGTTTAGAACCATTTGCTAATTGTGATTGTGTACAGTTTAACTTGTATGGAACCCATTCATGACGTGAAACACACACCCACACACACACACACACACACACACTAAAGGGCAGAGAGGTTATTTTGTCTGGCTCTCAGTTAGTTCCGTTAGTTTGGCTCTAGTACGTCTATTACGGTTTTTGAAATGTGTTAATACCACTCCAGCCAAAGTGTTAAGTCCTAATAAGTGCAGTATGCATATATCTGGTTTTACTGCCAGCAACAAGTCTATAATTCAATGTTGGTGTGATACAGAGATTATGGATCTGGAAACTAGAACGAGTTGTGATCCGGGAAGGTAGGACTGCAATTTGAAGGAATGACGGCACCTGTGAGTCGGATCGACAAGCTGTACACAAGCACGCCATTCCAGATCAGACCATCGGTGTCGGAAGAGGTGTGCATAGAGGAGTGCGGGTCAGTATGAATGTGGATTGAGAGTTCCCTGAGCGAGTACATGCAGTTTGGTGGCTGTAGGTTAATAGGGTTTGGGGCAGGCCGATAATGAATGGCACTCTAACGGAGAAACGAGGGATCGTTTTATCAGCGTAGAAATTAGAGTTGAAAGTAGGATGGTTAATGTTTTTTTGTCCACCTTCGGCTTTAATGCCAACATGCACTTGAGCTGGCATTGGCTCAGATCAGTAGATCAATTGGAACCCATTTGGCAAGTGTGAGTACACACAGATTCATTCGTCTTCCTCGTTTAATTCATTCGTGGAGTAAAACACCCATATACACACTCACACTAGGGCACTGAGCACACTTGCTCTGAGCGGTGGGGAGCCCTATCCACGGCACCCTGGAGTGCCTTGCGCAGGGGCACCTCAGTCATGTCCTGTTGGTACAGGGAATTGAACCCCTTGGCCCCCGGCCACAAGGCTGGTTCCCCAACCTCCAGCCCAATAGAAAAGCTAAACAAATCAAAGGACTTGGATAAAGAGTTGGGAGTTTTTGTTTAACAGCCTTAGTGTGGCTTCAAATTGCATAGTGAAATTTCAAAATATTAAAAAATTGAAAATTGGTTCCTGATTTTTCCACAGCTACTCATTCTTGTTTATTTCAGTAGCAGGTATGCAACAATACGGTCTCGATTTTTTTCTCCATGCTATATGCATTTTCATCACCTCCCTTAAAGCTGAGGTATGGCTCAAGCCTTCAGCATAAGTCCAAGCGACTCAACAACAGACATTTGTTCAACCCCGCCCACTTCCCCCACCTCTCCCACCCCTCATCTTTGCCACGGGTACCAATAATTCTGGAGGGCAGCGTACAATCATCTTGATTAGGACATAAAAGGCAAAGCTACACTCGTACTCTGAGGCCGCATGGACGGCGGCTGGATTTATTATTCTGTATACTGTTGTAAAGCACAGAGTTGCTATTGATTGGAACGAGCAGCCAGTGATTGATATACCTTCCACAGACTCTCTTCAGACCTGTGGCTCACATAGCTCTCTTAATCACTGGGGGACCGCTGTGGACTATTTTGGGCGAGCAGCACTTGCACAGCGTCTGATGGAGCCGGAGCAGCCGAATGGATTGCGTGCTGCATTGGAGTGACAGTTGAAAAGAAAAATGCGGCTGTGGTGTAGAATCTAGATCACGCCAAATCGCTCTTATGTCTGGGCATATCTCGTGGTTCAAAGTGGACCTGGGTTGATTGATATTTTCAGAGCCTATAGAAAAGCATCTTTGGTGTCTTTTCTCATTTGCTTGTGAGGAAAATTACAGTTATTCATGGAAAGACCTCCATCCCCACCGCTCTTCAAAGCCTGCTTATGGGTAAGGCTAGTTTGCATAAGAGACACGCTAGCTCTCGGGCTGAGAAAAGAAAGGCTAATAACAGTTTAGAAGTGTCCTCATGACAAGAGGTGGAACGCAGCAGCCGTAGGAAAACCGTGCACGAGGAACGGCGTGTCGGGCTGTTATGTTTACCATCACTTTAACTGAATTCTGATGGAGAGATATTCACAAAGCTGTCAACCGCCACGTAAGAAGCATTAGCCAAAGATGTGACACCATAGCGACCGCCTTATTCATAAATGGACTTATTTATAAAAGGCTTTAGCCGCTCCTGCTCCCATGCCACGTTCATGAACACTGTGTGCCAACTGTACGAGGGGGCAATCAGAGTTCGAACATGGCCTCTTTGCTTTAGAATTGCATTGGTGAGGCTAATGTTGCTAACAAACACTTGGACTCAATAGTCACCCAATTAGCCCAAATCGTTTCCTGGGAAAACAATTCCATAGAACTTCTCACACGCCCCGTAAACTGCAATCAGGGCTTTATTAAAGGAGGCCTATTACACCCAGTTTCATCGTTCATAATAGCCTCTATGAGGCTTATGCTGCTAACGAGCACTTGAATGCAATAGTCGCCCAAATCGTTTCTGTGAAAACTCTAACTGCAACCAGGTCTTTTATAATAGGGGACCTGTTATAGTCCTTTGCAATGTTCTGAATTTTTATGTTTGGGGTCTTCTAGAATTAGATTTACACGCTTCCGTTTCCGAATAACATGATATTATTGTTTTCACCTTGTCTGAAATGCTCGGTTGAGCCCCACCTCACACAGGGATGGGAAAAAAGATAAGTGCTATTTAGACCAACACTGAATTAATCCTTGATGGTCTGCTCTGGAATAGTTTATGCCAAATGGCGTCGGTCGGTTGAGCACAAGTACAGTAGCTGGACGTGTACTAGGGTGGGCACCCGTCCCGTAAAATACAGAATCGTCCTTTACTTGGCAATTAAATGTTGCGGACGCAATTTGATCTCTCCTGGACCACCAACACCACGGCTTTGGTCAAGAAGGCACAACAGAGGCTCTACTTCCTGAGAATTCTCAAAAAAAAACATCCTCCAGGAGAAGCTGCTGGTGTCCTACTACGGCTCCGCCATCGAGAGTGTGCTGGCATACTGTATCTCAACGTGGTACAGCAGCTGCTCGGAGGCAGAAAGGAGAGCGCTCAGAGAGTCATAAACACGGCCCGGAAGATCATCCACTGCCCACTGCCCTGCCTGGAGGACCTGTTCAGCTCACGTTGCCTCAACAGGGCAGCCAACATCCTGAAAGACCCATTTCACCCAGGACATCACCTGTTCCACCTGCTGCCCTCTGGTAAACGCTATAGGTCCATCACGTCCCGGACTGAACACTTCCAAACACACACACACACACTGACAAGGACTCTTATAGAACACTGTGCTCAGTAGAAGTGAACTAAACACTACCTCAACACTTCACTGGCACAGACTCCAATAGAGCACTGTATACTGTTCCAGTGGTCCATTCCAGCTCTGTTCTATTTATCGCACTGCACTATTTGTCCTCAAGTGTTCAATATACAGGGGTTGGACAATGAAACTGAAACACCTGGTTTTAGACCACAGTCATTTATTAGTATGGTGTAGGGCCTCCTTTTGCGGCCAATACAGCGTCAGTTGGTCTTGGGAATGACATATACTGCGTCCTGCACAGTGGTCAGAGGGAGTTTAAGCCATTCTTCTTGCAGGATAGTGGCCAGGTCACTACGTGATGCTGGTGGAGGTTCGTCCTTCTTGGTGGTATGCTGACGTTACCCTGGATACCGTGGCTCTTGATACATCACAAAGACTTGCTGTCTTGGTCACAGATGCGCCAGCAAGACGTGCACCAACAGTTTGTCCTCTTTTGAACTCTGGTATGTCACCCATAATGCTGTGTGCATTGCAGTATTTTGAGCAGAACTGTGCTCTTACCTGCTAACTGAACCTTCACACTCTGCTCTTACTGGTGCAATGTGCCATTAATGAAGATTGGCCACCAGGCTGGTCCAATTTAGCCATGAGACCTCCCACACTAACATGACAGGTGTTTCAGTTTCATTGTCCAACCCCTGTTTATTCTTCTATGGAAAAAGAAAGCCTCTTGATGTGCAATAATTATCTCAATAAGCATCCAAAGATAGCAATAACTAACTTCTACCTCACCTGTCTATTGCCTGTTTAGAATATATAGTTTTTATAGTCATTTATTATATTTAAATATTATTTTAGGCAATGTGTATATATGTATATTATTGTTTTATTTTTTTATTTTTTATTTTTTTTCCCTCAGTCTCTCTCTCAATTTTTGCACTTTATGTATTTTAGCCACATGTTGAATTATTTGGAGTGTAAAGTGCCGTAGGATTGCTGCTCAGTTTTGTGCAATGACAATAAAGGCATCTTATCTATCTTATCTTGTTCCGTGTTTACAAAAATGTCGGATACACACGTGTCACCTATGATTGATCACACTCACCCCCCCCTAACTCAACTCAAATACGGGAAGCGATTTGTTCCATATTTCGAACACGTCACTCACACGTGACCACACCCCCCGCCACCCCACCCCTATCCTTCATTTCCATTTCTGAAAGATGGCAAGCCTAGCATGTACGTTTCCAACCTATTCACTCCTAATGGGAAAAGGTTCGGAATTAAATTAAGCTTTTCCAATGAACATGAGTCAAATCAGAGGATTCCCTATCTGACCAAACATTCCAGAGCTGGAGTGGTGTCCCAGTCAAAGGCCCAATCAAAGATGATACACCTCCAGTTTTTCCCAGTGTCTTCTGAATGGTTATGTTGCCCACTCAGTTCTGACTGGTCAGCCATGAGAGTAGCATCCTGCTACAAGATATGCCCCCGCACCACTGTGGCTGTTATTACAGTGGTGTCAGGTGTGGTTGTCAGCGGTTGGTGTGGCGCAATAGATAACACCACTTGTTATTGAGCTACCACACCATCTGGCAGACTGGGGTTCGATTGTTAGTCTGGGTGACTCAGCTGTACTACACCAATAAGAAGTAAAAACTGATCACTCTGAAATGTCATGCTCCAGTCTAGCTAGAGGATCTACCAGGACGTTCTCCTGGAGTATCGGACTCTGGAGTCCTTGTGCAAGTATCGGACTCAAGGAGTCCTTGGGCAAGACTCCTAACACTACACTGGCCTACCTGTAACCTGAATAACCTTGTAAGTCGCTCTGGAATAAAGCGTCAGCTAAATGCCGTAAATGTCTGCTGTATCAGTTTGAGCCAGAGTACGATACTGAAAGTCCAGTAGAACATCCTAGTAAATCCACTAGCTAGACTGGAGCATGACGTTTCAGAGTGGTCAGTTTTTACTGGTGAAGCTCTCTGTGCATTGTGTGAAGGCTTTCCAACCTTGCCAGTAGGCGGGCAATAAGGGCTGTGTTACGAGATGATGTCATTCTGTAACAGAAAAGAGGGCCGGCATTCCAACAAGTAACTCGGTTTTCCGAACATTCAGTTTTTACTCTGTGTGTGTTGTATTAGGGAGCTTCAAGCTTACCAGTAGGCGGGCAGTAAGGACTGCTTTCCAAGATGACATCACCTTGGAACAAAGAAAAGGGCTGGAATTCCAACGCCAAACAAATTCCTAAGAAACCAGACTCATTAGGACCTTTAAGGTTGTCCAGACTTGCCAATGAGATATATAGCACAGCCATTCCAAACAACAACAGCGCTGCTGTGCACAAGGTGGGACCGATTTCAGACCTTGACACAAACACTGATTCTAGACCTGGTGCTGTATTACAGAAATGTCCTAGCTCTGAAATCTTATCTGTTGAGGACACGGATCTCTATACCTGAAAGAACTCTAATCCCTGAAGGTATGACTGCAACTTTTCTGTCGGATCAACAAGCTGTGTACAAGCATGCCATTCCCGATCAGACCGAACAGCGGAACAGTGTTGGATGAGGTGTGCATTGACCAGTGCAGGTCAGTTTGTCTGTGGATTAGAGTGTGGGGGTCTACTCCGAGTGAGTACATGCAGTGGCTGTAGGTTAAAGAAGCCCATAGGGTTTGGTGGGGCCAAAGATGATTGGAACTATTTGGGAAAAGCGAGGGATGGGAAAAAAGATTAACAGATGAGTGCTATTTAGACCAACATTTAATTCACGCTTGATGGTCTGCTCTGGAATAGTTTATGCAAAATGGTGTCGGCCGGTTGAGCAGAAGTATAGCAGATGGCCATGTAGGTTTCCAACCCAATTCGTTCCTAATGGGAAAAGGTTTGGAATTAAGCTGTATAGGATTCCCTATCAGACCAAACATTCCAGAGTCGGAGCAACTGTAACACCACATTAGGGAACCTGTGGAATTCCTATTTTAATAACTAACACTAACATGTATTTTAAATAGTGTTAGGTAGGTTAACCCACAGAAAGCCAAATCCTTGATTGCCTTTACGGCTGCTCACTGGGAAGTTCTGATAGTTTGGCCTCATTCTATTTTTGGTAATTTTATTATATTTGCATGTATTTTGACAATGTTTCCTGGTTATTTCAATGGGGGACTCTTATTTTGAATATAAACCCTGGTTTGGAAACAGGAAGGGGAAGTGTGGCAGCCATTTTTGATGGAGGATCAAGTTTGGGAAAGACAGGCCAGGTGGATCATGGCTTTTTTTAATTTTTAAAAAATTTATTTTATTTTTCTTGTTTTTGGCACCACTGGGCCCTGTTTTGATTTTTGGGATTTTTTTTTCCATTAAAGACTATCTATGGACTTTATTCCACCTGGTTTTTCCTCCCTCTGTTTAGGGTGGCAACAATAACACCGGGGCAGTCGCGGGCTGGAGGTTAGGGAACCATTCTTGAGACCGGAGGGTCATCGGTTTCATTCCCTGAGTCGACAGGACATGACTAAAGTACCCTGAGCAAGGCATCTAACCCCCAACGTCTGTTTGCTGTGGATGGAGCTGCCCGGTGCTCTGAGGCAAGTGTGCCCACCGCCCCCTAGTGTGGGTGTTTCACTTCACGGATGGGTTAAATACGGTAGGCAAATCCCTCAGTGTGTAAACACTAACAGCTTTAATTCTAATGACTTCATAATCTATTCCATTAACTACCGATGAGAAAACCATTCCAAAGAAGCATCCTATCTAGACAATAACACTATCCTAACTATAAGACAACCCCTGCGGAGTCTGGACTCCAGTCTTAACTTCACATTTCGAGCATTAGCTGAGAATGTTATCATGTTCAGGCGAGTGTGACAGGCAGCATGAGAAGTTCACTACACTGGCATAATGATGCTACATTTGTTTAGATTGCAAAACAGCAGTGTGTCAGGGCGATGTTTTCTTAACTCCGCTGCTCAAAAATCCCAGACACTGCAGACACGAGCTCCCACCGTTCCCTCTCAGCGAGTTAATGTTGATAAAAACTTGCCAAATAAAATATTGCAGCTATGGTGGTGAATAATGAGCAGAAGGAGTTGAGCACTTGGCTGTTTATTAAAAGGAACTGCGGTAGCTCGGCTCGCACGCTGGCCAGCCACCTCGGGAAATGCGAAGTGAAGAGCAGCAACAATACTCCATTCAACTTTTTCATACTTCCAGTTTATGCACTTTAATTTTTCATAGACGTTGTTTCACATTAGCAGCTTCATAGCAAAGCAACGTACTTTAATACCACGATTCCAATATGATTACATGTTCATGTATTATTGATTATATTAAAGTACATAAATAATATTGGTGGTCTTAAAGACTCTACAGTTGTACACTGAACAGCTCCACCTGATACTCCTCCATATCTCCATCTCTAATATATAGTCAGTGGTGTAAAAACTTTGATCTCTTTTTCTGCACAGTGTAAAAGCTCTAGTTCTCCTTTCAGGTTAGTGAATATTCATGATGGACCGACCAATAGAATCGCTCCAAACCTGCTTAGTAATAAACCTTGTTCTATCAGCTCCACTGCAGGGTAAGGAAGCTGGTTCCTCCTCCTGTACAGCTCCACTCTGGAGGTGTTTAAGGTGGACTGTATAATTCCATGAGGGCTAGTTTATAGCTGGTGTCCTCACTTTTATTCTACAGCTTATTAAGATAAACAGAAGGAGAACCTGCTATGAGGAGCCGTGTCAATTGGCCGTGAGTCAAGTTCGCCAGTAGGCCGGCAATAAAGATGGTGTTACGTGATGATGTCACCTTGTTACAGGAAAAAGGGTTGACATTCCAACAAGGCAGCTGAGAAAAGTGGTTTCAATGGGAGAGAGTTTCCCCCTCAGGCCATAGAACTTGTGCATGTATTGAACCATGTGCATATACTGAATTTTCCAAAATTTCCCAAAAATTTCCAAAAGCTTTTCCAAAGGCTCAGTTGAAAGAGTGAAAATATAATATTTCTCGGCAGCCTATAGCTGAACTGCAGAGTGCCCCTGATTAAAAAAAGGAAAACTGCACCTATGTAATCGCTGCACCTAGCTTCCCTCAATCAGGTTTAGCAGGAAGCAGTTTCTCCACAAGGGGGCGCTACAAGAGATTAGAGAGCATGTTTTTGTGTGCATTACTAACCACCAACTTACCCACGCAAACTCATGCATTCGATTGGCTGTACCCAGCTCCGTGCTTTGGACTTCACACTTTGTGGACGTGTCTGTGGAGTGAGGGCAGTATTCGATAAGCTGCAGTGTTTAATGGGGAATCTGTGGGCGGACAGACACACTGCGCGATTTCAAGAGTGCTGGCTTCGCCCCTGGCTAGTTGCCTGCCTAGGTAATTACTTAGGTTGCCCATGCCAAGATGCCACTTCTGAGCGTAATGGCTCAGTGTTTATACATACAGTGTTTAAAAAATTAGTGCCACGAACGCTGCATGAAAAATTCACCTCGGCCACTGATACACCCCTCGGCCTCTTCAGAGGGTCTCTCTTATGGTAGCGTCTCCTGTGACATGTTTGTATTTGGTTGCATGCATCATGTATTGATTGGTTCCTCTGTTCAGAGCACTGTTCGATGCGAGAGGTTGTGCTGAACAGAGCTCTGCTGAGAACTGGGAATGAAAGGTCTGGCGATGCTGCTGGTCAGTCAAAGCGTTCCAGTGTTCCGTCATGTCTATTGAACCAGTCACATAAAGATGATGGCAGGTGTCTGTCATCTTGGAAGGTGGGTGTGTCCGTGTTGCATTCTGCTTGGAGATGAAGTACCATGTTAATGGATAGGACTGATCCCAGGACAGAGGGGCAATCCTTAAGGCAGATTCTGTATCTGGGAAGCCTTTATTGGGCTATGTATGCATCAGTTACACTTTGTATTGTGTGTAGCTCAGATCTCTGTTTGCCATGCGTCTTTAATAGCACAGCTAATGCAGTGAAAAGCCAGAATGTATTGTTTCCAAGAAAGCAGCTGAAGTGCTGTGAGTTAACACAGGCCCCAGATGTCTGTCTCCAGCTGTCACATTGATTTCCAGAGCTCTACCACCAGCACATCAGATTTAACTTAATGAAGCATCGATTAGGCAAACCAGGTACTGGATGCTGTCTACAATGCATGCTAGGCTTTGTCAGGGAGAGGTCTGGTCTGACGAGTCATGGTACCAGTTGTTTCAGGGTGATGGTTCAAACCCCAGTTGTCAAAAAGACGCTGTCCAGGCTGGTGCTGGTTTCATACTGGTGTGGGGTGTGTTCTCATGACGTGGGTTGGGATCACTGGCCCACTAGGTTTCAGTGCTTGGTGACCATTTGCAGCCCTGCATTGACTTCATGTACCCCACAGTGATATTCCAGCAGGATGATGCACCGTGTCATTGGGCCCAAGTCGTGCAGAACTGGTTCGAGGAGCATTCTGGACCGTTCATCTAGAGGTCCGGAAAGGGGTACATGAACACACTGATACACACCTCATTGCCAAAAGTATTCATTCACCCATCCAAAGCACTGAATTCAGGTGTTCCAGTCACTTCCATGGACACAGGTGTATAAAACCAAGCACCTAGGCATGCAGACTGCTCCTACAGACATTAGTGAAGGAATGGGCCGCTCTCAGGAGCTCAGGGAATTCCAGCATGGTAAGATGCCACCTGTGGCAGTCGTGAAATTTCCTCCCTACTAAATATTCCACAGTCCACGGTCAGCGGGACTGTAACACAGTGGAGGTGATTGGGAATGATAGCAACTCAGTCATGGAGTGGTAAGGCCACGTACAATGACAGAGGGGTCGGCGGATACTGAGGGTGCGCAGAGGTCAGCAACGTTCTGCAGAGTCAGTCACTACAGACCTCCAAACCTCATGTGTCCTTCAGATCAGCTCAGGAACAGTGTGTAGAGCTTCATGGAATGGGTTTCCATGGCCGAGCAGCTGCATCCAAGTCTTACATCACCAAGCGCAGTGCAGAGCGTGGAATTCAGTGGTGGAAAGCGTGCTGCCGCTGGACTCTCTGGGGTGATGAATCACGCTTCTCCGTCTGGCAATGCGATGGAAGAGTCTGGGTTTGATGGTTGCCAGGAGAACGGCACTTGTCTGATTGCATTGTGCTGAGTGTAAAGTTGGAGGGGGGATTATGGTGTGGGGTTGTTGTACTCTTAATGCTACAACTTCATGCTCCCAACTATGTAGGAACAGTTCGGAATGACCCCCTCCGGAATGATCCATTCCAAGACATGGAAGACATGAGTTTGGTGTGGAAGAACTTGATTGGCTTGCACGGAGAGTCCTACCTGGATCCTCAGGGACCAGCAACATGGTATGACGAGTCATGGTATCAGTTGTTTCGGGCTGATGGTTCGTGTATGGCACAGACCCCATGAAGCCATGGACCCCAGTTGTCAAAAAGATGCTGTCCAGGCTGGTGGTGGTTTCATACTGGTGTGGGGTGTGTTCTCATGACGTGGGTTGGGATCACTGGCCCACTAGGTTTCAGTGCCACAGTGATATTCCAGCAGGATGATGCACCGTGTCATCGGGCCCAAGTCTTCAGAATCAGTTTACATGCTGCTGTCCCTATCCTCTATTACTTCTGGCATGTCTGTGTATCGTCTGTGTTGTCTGTCTGTAATATGTACAGTGTGTTTGTCTTACATCTGCCTATAGCTTGCTTACGATGACACTTCACACACAAAATAATTAAACATATGGCTAAAAAATATAATGTGCAAAATTAAAAATAAATTAATTAATTAAAAAAATAAAATCTGTATATTCTAAACAGACAATAGACAGGTGACTTAGCAGTTAGTTATTGCTATCTTTGGATGCTTATGGAGTTATAAATATTGCACATCAAAAGTTTTGGTTTTTTTTCCATAGAAGAATATATATTACACACCTGAGGACAAACAGTACAGTGAGTGATAAATAGAACAGGGGTGAAAGGGAACACTGGAACAGTATACAGTGCTCTATTGGAGTCTGTGCCAGTGAAGTGTTGAGGTAGTGTTTAGTTCACTTCTACTGAGCACAGTGTTCTGTGTGTGGAAGTGTGTGGAAAAAAGACACTGTCCAGGCTGGTACTGGTGTGGGGTGTGTTCTCATGGCATGGGTTGGGATCACTGGCCCACTAGGTTTCAGTGCTTGGTGACCATTTGCAGCCCTGCATTGACGTCATGTACCCCACAGTGATATTCCAGCAGGATGATGCACCGTGTCATCGGGCCCAAGTCGTCCAGAACTGGTTCGAGGAGCATTCTGGACCGTTCATCTAGAGGTCCGGAAAGGGGTACATGAACACATTGATACACACCATATTGCCAAAAGTATTCACTCACCCATCCAAAGCACTGAATTCAGGTGTTCCAGTCACTTCCATGGACAAGGTGTATAAAGCCAAGCACCTAGGCATGCAGACTGCTCCTACAGATGTTAGTGAAGGGATGGGCTGCTCTTAGGAGCTCAGGGAATTCCAGCATGGTAAGATGCCACCTGTGCAACAAGTCCAGTCGTGAAATTTCCTCCCTACTAAATATTCCACAGTCCACAGTCAGCGGGACTGTAACACAGTGGAGGCGATTGGGAATGACAGCAACTCAGTCATGGAGTGGTAAGGCCACGTACAATGACAGAGGGGTCGGCGGATACTGAGGGTGCGCAGAGGTCAGCAACGTTCTGCAGAGTCAGTCACTACAGACCTCCAAACCTCATGCGTCCTTCAGATCAGCTCAGGAACAGTGTGTAGAGCTTCATGGAATGGGTTTCCATGGCCGAGCAGCTGCATCCAAGCCTTACATCACCAAGCACAGTGCAGATTGTGGAAGTGTGTGGAAGTGTTCAGTTGCCGTTTTGGAGCCTAAAGCTTTTACCAGAGGGCAGCAGGTGGAACAGGTGATGTCCTGGGTGAAATGGGTCTTTCAGGATTGCTGTGTATATTGTTGATGGTCTGTTGATTGTGCGTGTTGGGGACTGTCGGTAGATGATGTGTACATTGTTTGCATATTGGATATAATACCTCTGAGATACGGACCGCCCCAGGCAAATTCCCCGGGTGTTTCACCATACTTGGGCAAATGAGTTGTTATTCTAATAGCAGGGTCTTTTTCTGAGTAAATAAACACTTACTGACCAATTAAAAAGTTTCAGGCCTGGATACTGTACATGCATTCATCAGCAAGAAACTTCTGATAACTTCTATATCCACTTACTTTCGTACAGTCCGAGACGATGGCCCATTTGTTTGCACAATTTTAATGAAAACACTTAATCAGTAGTCAAATCTGACCACAGAGCTGCTCTGGGTTGAATATCTTTGGGCGGCTCTCGAGCAAACAGAGACAGTGATGTGGGTAAATCTGTAGCTGCACTGCTATGCCTGATACACTTGCACAGTACACTGTCACTGCTGTGCCGAGATACGTCCACTACCAAGGCCTGCGGTCAGAAACGGACCAGTGATGAAAAATGTATAGGGTGGTTGGACTGTTCTAGTGAAATAGTTCAAACTGCATTTGCACTGTCCAGAAAAAACAACTATTGAAAAACAATGAAGTTATTCAAATCTCAGCTATTTTCAAAGATTATGTTACAGTCTTTATAAACACAAGCAAGGCATTAAAGGTGCAGTATATGATTTCAATCCAATAACGCAAGGCGCAGTATGAGATTAAAGGTCATTATGAGATTTTAATTTACTAACACAAGGTGGTAACAGCACATTATATAATATCAACTCCATAACACAAGACATTAAAAGAGTGGTATTTAATTTTGATTCGAAGGCACAAGGTGTTAAAGGCACCGTATATGATTTTAATCCAATAACACAATGCATTAAAGGCACGGTATGAGATTTTAAAAGCACAGTATGAGACTTTGATATAAAAACAAATTTTAGGTGCAGTATATGATTTCAATCCAATAACACAAGGTATAAAAGGTGCAGTATATGATTTTGATTTAATAACACAAGGTGTTAAAGGCACATTATATCATTTCAATCCAGTAACACAAAGCATTAAAGTCACAGTATATGATTTCAATCCAATAGTACAAGGCATAGTATGAGATTTTAATCCAGTAACACAGTGTTACAGACACAGTACATGATTTCAAATCTAATAACACAAGGTATTAAAGACACAGTATATGATTTTAATCTAATAACACAAGGTATTAAAGACACAGTATATGATTTTAATCTAATAACACAAGGTATTAAAGACACAGTATATGATTTTAATCTAATAACACAAGGTATTAAAGACGCAGTATATGATTTTAATCTAATAACACAAGGCATTAAAGGCACAGTACATGATTCCAATCCAGTAACACAAGGTATTAAAGGCGCAGTATATGATTTTAATCTAATAACACAAGGCATTAAAGGCACAGTACATGATTCCAATCCAGTAACACAAGGTATTAAAGGCGCAGTATATGATGTCAGTCCATTAACACAAGGAGTGGAAGGCACAATATGAGTTCAGTCCAAAAACACAAAGCATTAAAGGTGCAGTATATGGTTTCAATCCAATAGTACAAGGCATAGTATGAGATTTTAATCCAGTAACACAGTGTTACAGACACAGTACATATTTTCAAATCTAATAACACAAGGCATTAAAGGCACAGTATATGATTTCAATCTAATAACATTGGATTGAATGATAAGGGCTAAATAGGGCGAATGAGTAGAAGCAAGGTGGACGTTCCTAATAAGGTGAGCCAGTGAGTGCGTTCCTTCCTCGAAAGAGGAGAGATGCTCTCTGAAGTGCACGCCTCTCGTTAGGCACGTAGGTCCATTTGTACATGTTAAACATCATTTCATTCTGCTCGTCTTTATTAATGCTCCAGAGGGTCTCGACTGAAGACCAATCAACAGATTATCTCCATCACTGGTGGGGAAAGCAGCGGCCATGAGCGTGTTAAGTCATGTCGGGAAACGTTACCATGCTAATAAGGTTCAATCACTCGAGGCCTTACAGTCGGCGTAGTCCCTGCTGAGCGCAGGTTCATTTCAAATCTGGGAAATGCCCATTGAAATGCATCATGCATCTCTAGCTGGGTCGGGGTGGGGGTCACGGGGGCACTGATTTCCAAACCCATGAATAAGGCCGAGCCACCAAACAAGGACATCAGTAAAAACAAACCTCGTGAACCTTCGACACGAGTACAGCATGGTAATATTCTAAACATAGGGCCTCCTGAGCTCTCCCTAAGAGCGCTCACGCTGGCTCAGAGCGCTATCGCATTCAAACGGGCTGCTGGGAAGGATCTGGGCGGGGCGCAGCGTTTATTGCACCAATTAGACGCAACGTTAAACTGATCTTGAAAACAAAGCGAAGCTGTTTGAACAGCGATCTCTGAAAGATCACATCTTGGAGAGACAGTTGCATCAAGCCTTGATGCTGAATGACAGACTCGGTCTAAAAGACATCACTGCCGCATGATGTAATACTGCACAATCAACCAGTCAACTACAAACGTAACCTCCTACCGCATCAGCAAAGTCAGATAAGCTCCCCTCAGTTCAAACCCGCCGGTCGGAGAAGCACGATCGGGATTGGCCAGGCACGGCAGGCGTAGCATGTTTTGTTGGTGGAAGTACGTTAGCCCGTCCTCTGCAGAGGACACGTTCCAATTAGAGGTATAGGGACGTGTCCATACACTTCAGCATCACAATAATAATAATAATAATAATAATAATAATAATAATAATAATAATAATAATTACAATAATAATAATAATAATAATAATAATAATAATAGTGATTCGTATTATTTTAGTGGGTTTCCTTCATATAGACAAGGTATCGCTAACACCCAGCCCTAATTTAAATATGCTCCTCGTTCACAATGTCAATGACAATTTATTAGCATGAGATTAGCATGCGCTAACTGTGCCATAACTTTTGCACAGGCCAGATTTGATCATATATGTATGTACACATACTGTAGCCTTTAATATACAGTATAAATACTAAATAGCCGCATTATTATGGGTGTGCATTGCAAAGCAATACCCTGAGCAGGAATTCAGTGTTGGACTGACCCGCGCTTGTCCGTTTGTCTTTCTTTTCGCATCCCTCGTTCCTCCCGTGGAGTCCTAGTCATTTTTGGACCCACCTAAAGCAGGCTGTTTCCTTCGCCCGAGAGGCATGGAACTTCAGATACACACTTAGGGCAGGTCTCCAAGCACTAATCCACAGCCACACTGACCCGCACTCCTTAACTGTCGTTTATTCATCCCTCGTTCCTCCCATAGAGTTCCAGTCATTTTCGACCCAAAACAAACGGTATATGTTTCTGTTCGCCCGAGAGCCACCAAACTTCACGTACTCACTAAACACAGGTCCCCAAGCACTAGTCCACAGCCATACTGACCCACACTCCTCTATCTGTCAATTATTTATCCCTCGTTCCTCCCCTAGAGTCCCAGTCATTTTGTACCAAAACCAAGAAGTAATGTTTCTTTTTGCCTGAGAGCCACCAAACTTCACATACTCACTAAGGGTAGGTCCCCAAACACTAACACAGCCATACTGACCCACACTTTTTACTCATTCCTTGTTCCTTATTAGCAAGCTGCGTAACCATAACACTTTTCTAGTTATTATTACTATTAATTAATTAATGTATTTATTTATTATTTATTATTATTATTATTATTATTATTATTATTATTATTATTATTATTATTATTATTATTATTATGACTTGCATGAATTGCTTTATGAACTACATGCTTCTCATCCTTTCATGGCATTCTACTTTTGACGGCAGCAGCTAATGAAGGAAGTCACATTCATGTGGTATTCTCTGGGCCCACTCATCCATGTGGAAGGCACTCCCAAACGATCTGGGTATGAATCCATCCTTACGGATCACGTACACCCATACATGCTGATTGTCTTCCCTGGGGCAGATGGGATCTTCCAGTAAAACAATATCACATGTCACAAGACTAGAAACGTCTGACACTGGTTGGAAGAGCATGACCAGGACTTCCAAGTACTACCCTGCCCCCTAATTCTTCAGACTTGAACCCAGTTGAGCATCTGTGGGATCACCTCGATTGCCATGTTCACTTTATGGATCCTCCCCCACACACCCTCCTTACAATAGACAGTTCAATTTCTAAACTCTCATTCATGGATTAAAGGAACGAAAACTAAAAGTAATTTTAGTCTCAGTCATTTTTATTTTGCTTTACTTACTTTTGGCTGTGTGTGTGTGTGAGGCTGGTTCATCTCTCTATGGGGCAGTCAAGGGCTGAATGTTCACTGGAGAGAACAGAGGGCCTCTGGTTTGACTCCCTGAACTGCCAGGACGTGACCGAAGTGCCCTTGAGCAAGTCACCTAACCCCCAACGGCTCCCCACATGCTGTGGATAGGGCTGCCGACTGCTCCGGGCAAGTACGCTCACTGCCCGCTAGCGTGGGTGTGTATGTAGGTGCTTCATGTCATCTACGGGTTACGAGTGGTAGATCAGCCCCTATGTGTGCAAACGCAATTGGCACGTGGTTCTGATCTCCCTCTAACTCTCTATTGAGCGTTTTATTTGAGTCATGCTTTGAAATAGGCAGCCTGGCCTAACTCGGCCCAATTAGGCCCATTAAAGAACAAATCACTGTATTAATAATGTACCTGTGGCTAATGGTAAGTACTGGAACCGTGTGGGTGTATTTCATGGGGTTTTGTATTTTAATATCATTGAATCTTTAATGCTAATGACCCAAAAATCTGACACTTGCTGTATGACGAAACTGGACCCAGCATCAGCCTGCGTATAAATATGAGCCATGAGGGGGAAATTGCTAATCCAGACCATGATGGCTACGTTATAATTATTTGTAACGTGTAAATGGCCTTTCTGTGGGGGGTTCAACAGTGAGCGGCGTTTATTCATATTGCATGTCTCTAGATGTGAGAGAATATAGATTAGACTATTAAGTGATGTTTATTAAACAGCTTGAAATTAAACATCTTGAAGCCCCGAGATTGCCTGGAGCATGAACTGCCATGCACTGCAGCACAATAAGCCTGGTACAATCTGCTCTTGAGACTTCAAGCCCAGTTTTCTCAGCATCTTTTTCAAATCTGAGTTTTGGAAACTCATGGTTTTTCACTTGTACCTGTAATTAATAGCTGGTCCAAGAGGAAACGAACATTGTATGGGGTGGTCTCTGACTATTGCACAGTACTGTATATGCACTATTGGCACCCAGAAGGAGCCAACAGACAGGAATGAAACTTGCTGGGTAGGTTGGATATTGTGAGACATGCCAATGATTCAAGTTTCATGCTCGGCTGTGCATGTGACATGAGCAAAGACGGGCCTTATCGCTGCACCTGACTGATACAACAGCCACAATGGCAGACATTTATTGAGCAGTGGTGTCCTCCATGAGTCATCCTGTTAGTGCAGCACCATTGGGAGACGGCTGCACCACGCAGGACTACATGCACACTCCGACGACTGTCCTTAACACCACGTCACCGTCACCAAAGACTGCAGTGGTGTCGTACCAGACTGTCATGGAGTGACTCAGAATGGCGGCGGGTCATCTTCAGTGACGAGTCCCGCTTTAGTCTTGGTGGAGACGCCCAACGAATCCGTGTGTGGAGGCACCGTTGTCAGCACCAAGATGAACGGTTTGTTGTCACACGTCCAAAAGGCCTGGTGTCACTCCACCTCCACCCCTACCGCACCATCTGCAGGAGCTGTGTGAGGATGTTCAAGCTGCATGGGATGGATTATCACAGGACACCATTAGGAACCTCTACAGCTCCATACCGAGACGTCTGGTATGTTGGGTTAGCAAACACGGCGGCCCGACGCCATACTGAGAGACAGACTTCTGTATGTGTAGCTCAATAAATATTGATCATATCAGTCTAAATTTATCATCAGTTATTGATCCTGGTCACCTTTATCTTCCTTCCCAACAGCACCGCACTCCCACACCTCCTTCTGGGTGCAGCTTTTATTTAGATGATAAGTTTATGTTGCCAACCCACCCAAACCTCAACCCCCCCCAAGTAACCTTCCTGCCCGCATTGCTTGTAGTTACACCACCGTAACGCATGTGTACCCAGTGCAAACTTTATTTTCGTTTCTTTCGTTTTTGAATCCTCAGAAGAATCTGTCTTCCTTAAGAAGAACTCCAGCGATGACTTTCTTGGAAATACGAGAGTTCTTTCAGGTATGCCATCAGTACTAATCACTCAGGGCTCCTGCACAGCAACCCTTTTGATCTCCTCCACATTCCACTTCAGCTCAGTTCTGTAGAATAATAGAGTTTAAACAACACTTTAAATGTCATCACTCCAACAATCCCGTAACATTCTGAAGTACTGCATCGTCTCCCTCACAAAGGCTGTCAGCATTCCTCAGAAAACTTGTGTAAAATGTGTACATAGCAAACAGAAACGAAGCGTGTGCTGAGGATGGACCTTGGCTTTATGGGCTAGGCCATATCTGTCTTCTGCATCATATCTGTCGTATCTGTCTGCTGCAGAGAGAGGCAATATACAGGACCAGTCAAAGTTTAGGCACGGCTCTTCATAGCAGGCTCTCCTTACGTTTATCTTAATAAGCTTTACAGCAGAATAAAAGTGAAGACACCAACTATAAACTAGCACTCATGGAATTATACAGTCCACCTTAAACCCCTCCAGAGTGGAGCTGTACAGGAGGATGGAGCAGCTTCCTTACCCTGCAGTGGAGCTGATAGAACAAGGTTTATTACTGAGCAGGTTTGGAGCGATTCTATTGGTCGGTCCCTCATGAATATTCACTAACCTGAAAGGAGAACTAGAGCTTTTACACTGTGCAGAAAAAGAGATCAAAGTTTTTACACCACTAAATATATATTAGAGGTGGAGATATGGAGGAGTATCATACTGTGTACATCAGGAGTAGATGTGGTGAATCAGGATATGGACTGGTTCAGACTCTCATCAGCTGGAGCTGTTAAGTGTCAGGCTGTAGAGACTTTTAGATCATCCAGTTAGTTGGGTGTGTCTAAACTTTCGAGTGGTGGTGTAGATTATTAGTCACTATTTTATTTCATTGTCATCCGAAGAAAAACAGGTATCTCCAACATAAGCTGCTTTACAGGAGAGGGCAAAAACCTAGTTTAACTCTAATGTAAGTCAATGGAACCAGACAAGTTCCATTATGGTAATAATCCGACCTTCGTTTTTACTGTGCCTTTAAGACCACAGCTGTCTTCATGTAATATGCCTCTTTTAAAAAAAAAAAAAAACAGCCCAGGTTGAAACAGTGGGATGTCAAATTTAATACACCTTCATCTGGTATGACAAGAGCAGACACAGAAGTCCTGATGGACACCTCAGGGTCACTGCTGAGAATCATCCACCAACCAAAACTAACCAGCACTACAGCGTCCTGTGGGCAGCATCCTGTGACCACTGATGAAGGACTAGAGGATGACCAACACTGCACTGTGCAGCAGCAGATGAGCTATCGTCTCTGACTGTCCATCTACAAGGTGGACCAGCAAGGTAGGAGTGTCTAATAGAGTGGATAGTGAGTGGACACAGTGTCTAAACACTCCAGCAGCACTGCTGTGTCTGATCCACTCACACCAGCACCACACACACTAACACACCACCACCACGTCAGTGTCACTGCAGGGCTGGTGGCCCTGTGGGGGTCTGACCACCTGAAGAACAGGGTAATAGAGTATACAGAGAAACAGAGGGACTACAGTCTGGAACTGTACACTTACAGAGTGTCCTATATGGTCACTGGAGCTGATAACATGGACGCTGAGTGGATACAAGGGGCTGGACCGGCGACCAGTGGGTGTATATATTATTTGAACATGTGATCTAGGTACAGTCAGGTCCCACTCCTGCTGTGAGAGACCAACTCAACACTGATTCTGGAGCTCTCTGTGGTTTATTTAACCGTCTGGCAAATGCAAACTTGTTGTACTTGAGTAAGGGCACTTAGATTACTAATTAGATTGGTTTATTTTGTTGACATACACACTGTGACTCTGTGTGTCCTCATCCTGGCTAATGGTGTGTGTCTAATGTTGAAATTAATTACTCTCATTTCATTCCGGAACTGAATGGGCTGCTACCGCTGGCCTGAATGACTTTACTAGGGATATGAAACCATCTACCAACAAACCTGAACGCAGGTCATGTAGCCTATGACTGTGGTCAGGTGATGATGACCGATAGGTTTTGGTTGCATGCCGATTCTGAAATTTGACTGAAGGTAACTTTCCTTCCCCGCCGTTCCAGAAAGAATTTGTGTCTTGGTCGAGTTTAATGTGATTGAATCCTTTAGCGCTCCATTCTGGGAATTCACATGCTCTAACTGGTAAAGTACTTAAGTTTCCGGTGAGAGGCCTACTGGGTCCTACCTTGCCAGCAGTGATAGTGGATTCCCTGGGGAAATTCCAAACTTTGGATTAATAGAGTCATTGCCTTCAGTGTATGCAAAATACCCCCTGGCTTTCAAGGGGTCCCATGTTGGCTGGCTACTGCAGTGCTGGCTGGCGGCTCACTCACCATTGTTAGCTTCAATGGCAAGAAAATGTTTGGTTTCTTCTTTTACCTAACTTCTTTTCCTGCTTGGTAACGTGCTCTTCCACACATTAACAGAGAGCTTCAGTTTTCTGTTGGGAAAATAAGAAACCAGAACAACTTACAAGGTTACTCGAATTCCAGGTAGGCCAGTGTAGTGTTAGGAGTCTCGCCCAAGGACTCTTATTGGTGTAGCACAGTTACCCAGGCCCAGGACTCAAACCCCATTCTCCCACGAGGTGTGGTAATTCCCCTGTGGGTAGTGGTGTTATCCTCCGAGCCACACCAACCACAATTATCTTACAGGATACTGTAATGTGTAGCAGAGGGGTCCTGGGCACAGTTACAGTTGCTAGACTATGAAGGCCTCCCTGTATTTCCCATCTTGACTACATTTCAAGAATTAGCTATTTTTCAGAAATTTCACAATGGCACACATTGCAATCAAGAATTTCCTGATACACAAAGGAATTTCTAAAAATTCATAAATGCTATGGAGAATTTGAGAAAATTTACAAATGCACAGAAATTTCAATCAGGAATTTCAGATTGTTTACAAACATACATATAATACAATCAAGAATTTAGGAATTTTGCAAATGCACACGCACTACAATCAGGATTTCTAAAATTTCATAGTTGCAAATTTACTACAATCAAGAATTTCAGAAATGTACAAATACTGCAATCAAGAATTTTTTACATTTCACAGATGCACATATACTGCAACCAGGAATTTTAAAAAGTCTCAAACGCACACAAACTACAATCTGGAATTTCAGATAATTCACAAACACACATATAATACAATCAAGAATTTTAGAAATTTTGCAAATGCACACATACTACAATCAGCATTTTGCAACTTTCACAAATGCACATATACTACAAACAGGCATATAAAAAATGCACACATACTACAATCAAGAGTTTAGAAATTTCGCAAATGCACACATACTACGATCAGGATTTCTGGAATTTCACAAATGCATATATTCTACAATCTGAAATTTCCAAATGCACACATACTATAATCAGGACTTCTGAAATTTCACAAAGGCACACAAACTACAATCTGAAATACAAAATAAACAAGTTATTATACAACACAGTTCACTGTAGCTAGGCCTGAAAGATTATTTGTATTTATAGTGAAATCGCAATTTTCAAATAGCAAAAGCCTCCAATTTTACAATTAAAGCATACATTATCAAAACATCGTCTTAATCTTTAGGTGGGGATGTTAAACTCAGTAACACAGAGCTACTTGATCAGTATTTTCCCCAAAATCGTTCAGTCCTATCTGTAACTATAATGCCATTACCATTATATTTCACCAGCCTTTTTTAACAGGTTTCTGAAATTTCCAGACACTGCAGACAAGGTCTCCACTGTCCCCTCTTATTACCTTCATGTGTCACAATAATCATAAACTGCCAGTTTAGTCCACTTTAGTTTTGTTATGACCTTTTTGTCTGGATAATAGTCTTGCATTGGTCGGTTGACTGATAACAGACATTGCAGACTTTGATTGAGCAGTAATTCCTAACATGAAGATAAGATGCTGTAAGATATATTTTTATTATATTTTTAAATCTCAAATATTCCACCTAATTGCTTCTTGTGGGTGGGCAGTTGCCAAAGCATTTCACTACTACAACAGTGTTTGACCATGTATGTGACAAATAAACTTTAATCTGATATGATAAGACAAACAAATCGAAGATATAAATTCTAATATAATAAATCCTAAATTAAGATACAATTTACTTCTCTAATACAAATTTGTGATCGTACGTTGACCTATCAGATCAGAACAAAACAAGACAAAATGATGCTTCTGTAATACTGCCTCAGCGGTCAAGGTAGCGACCACACAATTACCATTTTATTTATGATCTAAGATGACCAGTAAATCTACATGTTTTTTCATTTAATGAAACTTAATGTTTGAATGTCTCAGATTACATGGGTATATCAGTACGCTGGCCTGATTAGGTTGGTGCCCCACTGACTGTTTACCACTGTTTGTCCACCCTCGGACCACCCAGTTTACTGTCCTGCATGCAAAATTGAACTAGTTTTTAAAGTCCACAAGCAGATTTTTCATTTAATTTTTCAGCCTTTAGCTTTAGAAAAAAGATTAAGACAAATATAACAAATAATTGAAAAAAAAACCTGCCTGAAATAAAAGAATTTTATGTGTTTGAAAATGACACTAAAACTAGGAAAAGGAAAGTCGGAAAATTAAGGTAGAATAAGTAAATTAGACTCAGGAAAAGTGGTATTTTGTCTAGTATCCTTCTTAACCGTCAACAGGAAGCCCATTTTTACTTTTATGCATGATTTGAACCCATCAGCTGATGTTTACACCGAGTGAGAATCTCATGATGAATGGACCAACTTTAATGGCCCAAAACTGTTTGGAAAGATGTCTGGTTCCATTGACTTACATTAAAGTTCATTACGGTTTTTGGCCTCTCCTGTAAAGTTGCCATTTTGGAGATGTCTTGTTTTTCTTTGCACAGCGACAATATACTTTTCCTTGGGGCCTTCTGTGCTTTAGAGCTTCTTGACCTTCTGGACCCCCAGAAAACCACACTTATCAACTCATATAAATACAACTTCTCCAAGAAAAGAATATGGATTAAAGAACAATTATGCTAAGTCACAATTCAACAAGGGATCCATGAAGCACCCCAAGAAACCCTCCCATCAGATGCTAGCCAGCAACTATGTCGTCTCAAACTGAAGATGTTTAATTAGCCTGCTGCTACAGTTACCTATTTATTTGAACATATTTACATTAATGTACATATATTTATATTATGATATCTAACCTAAATAGCTTATATAGCTATATATGAATTCCACCCAATACAAACTACTGCCTTCATCTGAGTACAGGCTAATGAAGAACCCTCTAGAGGTCACGCCCTGATGCCTCCACAAAGGAATCAAGTAAATGTTATGTTTTGGCCAAAAATGGGTTAAAACTATCATAAAACAAGATAAACCATTTATTATACGTCTCAGACGCCTGGTTCCTATCACCACCACCGTGCAGACACTTTATAAACTTTTACCAAACCGTGTGGAATTCTTGTTTAAAACTGAGCCTTTTACTTCTAAATCAGATTAATGGCTGCTGTGTGATCATTGTGTGTGTTTTTAGACGTTGCGTTTGTAATGTCAACAAACCGCCAAGCTTTATTTAAAACACGTCCCCACACAGTTTAGCCTCCGTAGCTGAGGTGAAGACCACGCCCTCAAAGCAGCGCGCGAAGCCAGCGCGTCACACACTCTCTCTCTCCCCGCCCTATAGACCAGTCTGGGGGTGTGGCTTAGTCGCTCACGTTCCTCAAAGCCCCTCCCGCTGGCGCTCCGTCTCACTTCACCTGCTCGCTCACAGAACGGCCGGTGCCTCTCGCTGCGACTCGCGCTGAACAAAACTTTAGCTTTCGGTGCTCCGTGCTGGGAAGACAGTCGACACAGTCACTTAATTTCTTCGCCCTGAGAGATTTTTCGACGGACGCCGAGGCTCTCCATCAGCTCAGGTGACTTGTAAACGGGAGACCTGACTCCTCCGGCTTTGAGAAGGATGCACGCGCTGGTCCGTTTCTTCGGGGTCTTCTTCGCCGCGGCGATGCTTACTGGAGGTAAGCCGTGTGACAGAAAGTTCGAGACGTCTGTCTGTCTTTCAGCACTTTTCTATTTTTTCTCCCCCCTCTGTTTTACTTACGGGGGGGAGGAAACATCAACAAGTGCCCCTACAATGAAGCAGACTTACCTCTGGAGTTTGTCAAGCGCGCGCGCGAGGGGGTGAAATTCCCGGCGTGTTGTTGTAGGGGAGCTGTGGTGCGGGTGGAAGACCCCCTTGAGGGAATTTTCGCGGAATAGCACGCCCGGGGAATTAAAGGGAGCGGACCGCCTGAGAGAGAAAAATACCCGGGTGAGCTGTTCACCAGCTTCTTATTACTCGAATGTTCCGTTCCACCTTAAATGGTGCGGCATTTACGCTCCGGCGCCTGTATTGTGAGTGCTGCCGCATTTAAGGTGGAACGGAACGTTGGAACGAGGAGCCGAGGTAAGCCTCGTAGCTGAAGCACGCCGAACGCCGCTGTCCTGGCTAACCTGAGTGTAAACAGCGACTCAGCGAGCTTTCGGTTTCTGAGCGCGAGCGTGTGTTGACCCTGTGTCTTAATACGTCACGTATTGCTGGCCTCGCTCGTTCACTCAGTATAGCTGTTTGGGTGAGCTCTGGGCTTTCCACTCTGACAGGCGGTCCTGTGAGCGGGAACGGCGCGCGGGTGCGCAGTAGGGGTGTGTGTGTGTGTGTGGGTGTGTGTGTAAGTGTGTTCGGATGAGTGTGTGTGTGTGTTCGGATGAGTGTGTGTGTGTGTTCGGATGAGTGAGTGTGTGTTGGTGGAAGTTTCAGTCATTTGCTTATTGCCTGACTTAAGGTGTCACATGAGTCATCCTTACCAAACTTTGGCAGTAATCTCTCTTTGTCTCTCTCTCTCTCTCTCTCTCTCTCTGTCTCTCTCTCTCTCTCTCTCTCTCTCTCTCTCTCTCTCTCTCTCTGTCTCTGTCTCTCTCTGTCTCTCTCTCTCTCTCTCTCTCTCTCTCTCTCTCTCTCTGTTGTCTCGTGTTCCTCTTTCTCTGTGTCTCTCTCTCTCTCTCTCTCTCTCTCTCTCTCTCTCTCTCTCTCATTGTCATGTACTCTCTCTCTCTCTCTCTCTCTCTCTCTCTCATTGTCATGTACCTCTCTCTCTCTCTCTCTTTCTCTTTCTCTCTCTGTCATTTACCTCTCTCTCTCTCTCTCTCTCTCTCTCTCTCTCTCTGTCATGTACCTCTCTTTCTCTCTCTCTCTCTCTCTCTCTCTCTCTCTCTCTCTCTCTCATCTCTGTCATTGTAATCTCTCTCTCTCTCTCTCTTTCACCTCTCTCTCTCTCTCTCTCTCTCTCTCTCTCTCTCTCTCTCTCTCTTTCTCTTTCTCTCTCTGTCATTTACCTCTCTCTCTGTCATTTACCTCTCTCTCTCTCTCTCTCTCTCTCTCTCTCTCTCTCTCTCTCTCTCTCTCTCATTGTCATATACCTTTCTTTCTTGCTTTCTCTCTCTCTCTCTCTCTCTCATTGTCATATACCTTTCTCTCTCTCTCTCTCTCTCTCATTGTCATATACCTTTCTTTCTTGATTTCTCTCTCTCTCTCTCTCTCTCTCTCTCTCTCTCTCTCTCTCATCACTCTCTCTCTCTCTCTCTCTCTCTCTCTCTCTCTCTCTCTCTCTCTCTCTCTCTCTCTCTCTCTCTCTCTCTCTCATTGTCACCAGACCTCTCTCTGTCTCTTTCATTGTTACATACCTCTGTCTCTCTATCTCTCTCTCATTGTTGCCATACCTCCCCCCCCCCTCCCTCTCTCTCCCGGTTTTAGAGTTCGCTCTGTTGTGGTCTCAGGAATGCCCCATGCGCAGGGGGCCGCAGGGTGTGTGTGTATGAGATTTGGGTGGCGGCTGCTGCTGTTGTTCAGCCCTGTTTCTGCTCATCTGACTTGATCAAGTCATACCACCCTGATAAGCGAGTGGAAGATGTCGGTGAGGATATGCTGATCTGATTAAACCTGATAGCCGCTACCTTCTGCTTTGATACGGATATGGATCTAAACCACACTGAGGTCGCTGAGGTTTCTGCCTTGATGTGGAACCAAGCCGCATTTAGACCCATCCGTAATCCAGGTTCACACAGCAGTCCCTCCTTTGTCCCGGCAGAACCCCCCCCCTCCCAGAAATAGGGCTACTAATGATTAATAGGCCTGATATGAAAAACTGGAGATGAGGACGGATACTTCCCGGCTGTTGTGATATTCCGGCGCCTGTGCTAGACTTTCTGTTCCGTACCTCTGTTCTCTGACGGGTTCCTTTAGAACCTTGTCTTCTTGTTACAGTTTAATTACTGTGACTGTAACAGGAGGAATTTCAGAAGAGCAGAGCTCATTGCACGGCAGGAAAACGCGTCCCTCGTGAGAAGTTGGAAAAGATTTCTCAGCTTTCCTGTTAACTCCTTAAGGATCGCCGAAGTCAGCTATTCAGAAACGTTCCCCGGAATAAAGCAAGGAGCCTTCTGCAGCCATTCATCACCGTATAGAGCAGAAGGAGCTATAAATAGTCCATGGATATCACGCACAGAGTAGGAGCCTCTGTCTGTACTATTGGCTTTGGCATGTTGGTTCTTACCTGACAAAAGAAAGGGTGTGGTCCCTGGCAGTGTAGCCTGCAGCTCCACTCTTCTCAGCACCCCTTCTGGGCTCGGCTCGTTTTGCCAGCCTTGCTCTCAGCTGTAAATGCACGTCAGGATTAAGAGCGCTGCTGGTTCAGAGTGCTGCTGCCTGGTAAGCCCAGAGGTTGAGCGTTCAATTAATTGCTTCCATGCCGGAGCAAAACCTCGGCGCTCCCAAAGCAAGCCAGTTTCCACCTACTGCATCTTCGACCCGCTCTTAATTTGGCTGTAAACTCCGTGACTGATGTGTAATTTGAATGGCGGTGCCGTTGACGCGGCACCCCAAAGGCACTACGTCATAGGGCGCCATTGTGGTGGCTGAAGGCTGGAAGGATTGGCTGCTCAGTGTTAAAGGGTACAGCCTTCGAACTGAACTACAGCGTGGAGCCGGCGTTGTCGCTTCCTTCCCCCTTCTGTTTTGCATAGGCGAGGTTTCACTTCAGTGATGTCACCCTGAATGACATTTGATCAGCTGAAGAGCTGAATGGCCACAACAAACAGGAACTGAAAACGGATCGAGAGAGCGGAGAGACGGATTTGGGCTGGGGGAGAAATTTTTTATGTTCCATTAAGTGCAGCACCGCTGGGAAAAGCCCATCGCTGGCGGAGCGAGCCTTCAGCAGAAAGCCCCCTGTCCCGCGTCCCCGTCCGTTTTCATACGGGCACCCAGTCGTATGTCTTTGAGTATTGGCACACACACGAGCTGCGTCAGATTACCGTCAATTCCGATGAGAAATCAAACAGGAAAGCGTGTGCGCTTAAAAGAGCGCTGTAATTAGTATTTGCATATTCATTTCTTTGTGGCAAAAGTATAGAATTGCTTTCAAGTCAGTGGGAGTGCTCGGGAAAGGAAGCACGCTTGCTCAAGGGCCTCGGAATAACTAAATATGGAAATCAAAGAGCTCATGCGACTTCGCGTGGCAGAATGGAAGCCAGCGTCATGTGTATGGTTCGAGCCCCGGCCATATGTGCGTCCAGGCTAGCCATCCACAGGTTACCTCCTAAGTGATGAGTCCATTACTGCATTACTTATTGATGTGTCACCAGGCAGACCTGCGGATACTGACTGCCGTGTCCTCCGAGATGGCTCTTACAGTAATTTCCCTCTGGCCAAATGACGGATGGGGTGCCTGTCTTCTGCTAGGAACTCTCACCTCCCCTCCGCATGCACTCACGCACACTTCTCACAGCGCCTCACCCAGGGTGTTGTCTGTCCATTGAGCTTGCTCTCGTCTCATCTGCTAATGGATTAATCGGGGGGCCCCACTGGGAAGGTTGTCGGGGTGGGGTGGGGGCTGCTGTCCGGGCAGCACTAACTGGCCTCTAGAGCATTCATTCATTTAGATGGAAGAGATTCTGTCTGCTCAGCTAGCCCCGCCCCCCCATACTGGCACCCCATTACCTCCCCACCATGTTGTTGCCGGTCTGTGTTTGTCATCCGTCTGTAGTGCTACAGTGCTGGATGCGAGTTTGATAGGACCAGCATATTAGGACTGTGTTCAGGATATGGTTGGGAATCATGAAGGCGAACCTGAGTCAGTGTTAAATTCTCTGTATCTATTAGAGCAGTTTGTGTGGTTTCTGAGATTTCGCCCAAGATGTACTGAACAGGTGCTTTCCTTTGATTCCGGCTTATTTTATATTCCGTCTGCTTGGAAAAATCTTCTGAAAAATGAATAAATGAATAAATGAACGAGTGCCTTGGAATGGAATAGCACAAAATGCTTAGTGGGCAGCAGCATTGGAAATGAAACCAATCAAGGCTGCTCCCTGACTTTTGGTCATTACAAATGGTGGTCCGCCAGCTGTTAGGAGCCATAAGCTCCCCGGACAAAAGACGAGACCCCTCTGTGATGTTCTGGTGGTGTTTGTTTTAATTAGGTGGGAATGGGTTCTCTGGTTGAGGTGACAGTAGGTTGGAACCACAGTGTCTACACTGAGCTACTGGACAACCAGGTTTTGGCTTTTGCTCACCGAGGAACACAACATTCCTATCCCAGTATTCCAAGATGGCAGTTCTCATGTTCGCAGGGCTGCAAATGTGACTGATTGGCGTGATGAACATTCAGAAGCATTCACAGATCTGGACTGGCACCACAAAATCCCCAGATTTGAATTCCCTTGGAAATCTGTGCGAACTACCTGGAACAACCAGTAAACCACCAGGGAAGGCGTCCATCAAATCTGCACCAACGGACCAAGTCTTTGATGTGGCTGAACATTGATGTGGCCTACATTCAGAAACTTGCCCCGTACTTGCCAAATCCATTCACAGCTGTTATTGGTGCTCATGCTAGATACGTTTCAGTCACAGGTGACTCATTCTTTGTTTGGTGAGCCTGCTTCCTCTGGAATTTCCTTAGGAGTCATAGGGGTCCAGTTTTGGAAACTCTTTGTTTACTTTTATTCCTGTCATTATCCTTTTGCTTATGAATGTGGACGATCTGATATCTAACGGTTTAGTCTGACCTGCACTGTACAGTTCCATCATAAACACATAGGCATATGCCAAAATGGTGCTTCAATAGGGAAACACAGTGCCCTGGCTTAGATAAGCAGTTGTCCCGAGTTGACTTTTGGGTGCTTCCCAGCTCTGAACTGTAAGTAAGCCACAGAAGGAAGGCGTTATTTCCTGCTGAATTGCCACATGACAGATGACTGCGCTGTGCCCAATAGGAGAGTCAGCAGACGCGTTAATACCCGCCGATTGTTACTGGTAACGTGGGCTGAGTATTAGTGCAGCTATTGACGATAACCTCCCTGATAAACCTTGAACATGGACCCTCCAGACTTTGTATTGAGCTTGACTGGCACCTGCCTTTCTTTCAGCGACGTCCTCTCCAGCACGGTCAAATACAGAACCTTATAAAGAAAGGTGGGTGGGGTGTTGGGGGGCTGTCATAATTCCATCTGCTATAACTTGCCCAGGTTCCTCGGAGACTGACCTGTTTTCCGATGAGCTGTGGAAAAAAAAAAAAGAGCTCCAGGCTGGATGTCAGAGCACACTTAAGAAAAATCAATAGCCATCAAAAGAAATCTTCACTGACCACAGCCTTCCACACTTCAGCCCGTCGGAGGGATAAAGGTCTGTAGCTCTTGAGTTTCTTTCACATTAGAAAGCAGTGATTATTGCGTTCGCACCTGCCAGTCAGCCGCCACCGGCCCCCGCTTGCTTTGGAGGACGTGAGGAATTAATGAAATGTGCTCCGAACCTGTGCGACGAAATGAACCGAGCGGACGAGAAGAAGAGTATATGCCCGAGAGTGCTGGAGAGCTTGTAGCTCCCACCATCAGTCTTTAATGAAGTGTCATTTCACCTCACGGTTGATGGCTCGGTGTTTAAGGAACCATAACTAGGCTCTTTTGGGCCGCTCTCGCCCATTTACCGGTCGCTAATATAAACGTATTGATGTGAAAGTCGATGGCCAGGTCAGGGGATAAGCATTGATCGTCCAATTATTCCCGCCAACCTGTTCTTCAGCTCGCGCTCCTCGGCCATAACTCACCAGGGCAGTACTCGCTGCGCGTGTCTGGGACCCGTTCGTTTTCAGCAGCTATTATCTGGCCGGCCGAGCTTCGTTTATGAGCTGAGCTGCGTTTGTTTACTCGGGATCGGGTTATAAGTCACCCCACGTCCGAGCCGGGTCTATTGATCAGCCTGGAAGATAATACCGCTAATTGAGGCTCCTTGTGTGGACCGTTGTCTGTGATGTGTCGCAGGGGGGGCCGAGCTTCCTCGCGCAGGATCATGTAAGCCACACAGACTCACTTGTTAACCGTTCCTTTGCCCCTCCGACAGAGAGCTTGTCCCATTTGTCCGGGAGCCCGTTCTCCATTAATGTTTAATGTTTGTGCTGGTATTTATATCTGCTTTCAGAAAAAGGTCACGAATCACAGGAGGTGAGATCCCCCCACCCCCCCACCCCCCTTTCCATCCTTTTAAATCAAATCCTGTCAAATATCCATCTGAAGCTTTGAGCGCATCAATTCAGTCTGACATTCAAAGTCGGCCAACCTTTTTGGCAGCTGTGCCGACGCACGATAACTGGTTTGCCGTCCGGAGGCCGCTGCTTTGATGGTGCCTGTGATGTGCAGATTGCATTTCTTCATGTGTGAGGAGGCGCTCCTGCCTGCCACTCGCTCTCCTTAAGTGACGCTTTGAACCCAAAAGGCCATGACAGGCAAAGTTACCCCCCCTCCCGCGTCTCTCTCTCTCCGTCTCTCTCCCTCTCTCTCTTCTCTGTGGCCCCCAAAATCTAGTCCGTATGTGTGTCCACCAGTGGATCCACCATCCCAGGGCTGTCTCTCATAGTATGTAATATTGGGACACTGCCGTAACCATGTCCATGTGATCTTGGTACACTGCCATGGACACGTCCATGTGATATTGGGACACTGCCATGGACACGTCCATGTGATATTGGGACACTGCCATGGACAGGTCTATGTGATCTTGGGACACTGCCATGGACAGGTCTATGTGATATTGGGACACTGCCATAAACATGTCCATGTGATATTGGGACACTGCCATGGACGTGTCCATGTGATATTGGGACACTGCCATGGACGTGTCCATGTGACATTGGGACACTGCCATGGACGTGTCCATGTGACATTGGGACACTGCCATGGACATGTCCATGTGATATTGGGACACTGCCATGGACGTGTCCATGTGATATTGGGACACTGCCATGGACGTGTCCATGTGATCTTGGGACACTGCCATGGACGTGTCCATGTGACATTGGGACACTGCCATGGACGTGTCCATGTGACATTGGGACACTGCCATGGGGGAATGTATCGTGTGAATGGGACACTGCCATGGACGTGTCCATGTGATCTTGGGACACTGCCATGGACGTGTCCATGTGATCTTGGGACACTGCCATGGACACGTCCGTGTGATATTGGGACACTGCCATGGACATGTCCGTGTAATATTGGGACACTGCCATGGACATGTAAATGTGAAACTGACCCTGCAATATTAATTGCCATATGAAAATGTATTTGGGAAACAACTCAATGCACCAATCACAGAAGCAGGTGAGCGCTGTGGCTCCTCCTCCCTGTGTAGCCGAGGAGCCTTGGGAACCGTGCAAGTTCTTCTTTTGTATTAAGCATCAAAAACGTGGTAGCACAACCTGTTTCACCTAGTTTACCCTACCAGACACGTCCTGCGCATGTCCTGCCATGGGAGTTCTGTGCATGCATGCATGCATTGTGAGATCGATGCTGAACTGATATATTGTACAGCCCTGGTTCTGTTTATGCCATAAATCACCCAGTTGTAACCTGGCTTATAATTAATATCAGGGAAAATGTTTAAACATGCTTAAAATCATAAACTCTGCTGGGTTTTGATGTGATGTAGGGATGCACCAAAATTCCGAACCCCAAAATACTAAAAAATAGAATTTATATTTTATTGACCACAATGAAAACCAAAGCTTAGATAAGCGTATAACTACTCTACACGTCTTTTAATGGAATGAAAATGAGAAAAAGCAGTCTGTTGTCTTTCACGCTCATTCTGGTCAGTTAGAGCGTCAACAGGAACAGGAAACTCTCAACAGTCGACCGCGTGGAACTATCTCACTGTTTCTGGGACGGGCATCAAGTGGATTATAATCTGTTCTGATCAAGAACACCCAAGAACCTATCCTCTAGAGGGTCCGGACCCAGTGAAAAAGACCAGCGCCAGAGCCAAAGCTCCAGTTGTCTTGGACCTCATTTACGTAGGTCTACCTGTTCAACCTGCAGTAGTTTGGCTCTGGCTGAAAGGAGTGTTTCAGCTCAGCATTGTGAGCGAGGCCCACAGCGTTTCAGAGCAAAGCTCATTTACATATACCAGTCTTACGTAACCAAAACAGCCGGTTTAATTGTAGGAGATGAAGAGAGGTTGGAATGGTATCATACGTAATCATTATCTGGCAATCGCAGGTGGACCTCAGGGAAGAACTGGGGCACAAGGGAAATGTAGGATATTGCCTCTGTATTCAAATCATGTGAAATATGCAAAGTTGACCAGAAGCTTATTCGGTCGTGGTCCACTTCTGTCTGTGTGTGTCTGTGTGTGTGTCTGTGTGTGTGTCTGTGTGTGTGTGTGTGAACTGGAGCAAAGCTGTATCCTTTATGGGAATGCTCCCTTTGCAAGGTCTGACTACTAACTAGAGAATAGTAGAAGTGGGTCATGTGGGCAGTGTTTAGTGTTTTAATTGCACCCTCCTCTTCGGCCTCTCTCTCTCTCTCTCTCTCTCTCTCTCTCTCTCTCTCTCTCTCTCTCTCTCTCTCTCTCTCTCTCTCTCTCTCTCTCTCTCTCTCTCTCTCTCTCTCTCTCTCTCTCTCTCTCTCTCTCTCTCACTCACGCTCTCTTGCTCTCTCGCTTTCCTGTTGTACGTGTATCTCTCTCTCTCTCTCTCACTCACTCTTGCTCTCTCGCTTTCCTGCTGTACGTGTATCTCTGTCTCGCTCTCTCACTCCCTCTTGCTCTCTCACTTTACTGATGTACGTGTATCTCTCTCTCTCTCTCTCTTTCACTCTCTTGCTCTCTCGCTTTCCTGGTGTATGTGTATCTCTCTCTCTCTCTCTCTTTCACTCTCTTGCTCTCTCGCTTTCCTGGTGTACGTGTATCTCTTTCATTCTCTAACTCTCTCTTGCTCTCGCTTTCCTGGTGTACGTGTATCTCTCTCTTGCTCTCTCACTTTCCTGGTGTACGTGTATCTCTCTCTTGCATTCCCGGTGTATGTGTATCTCTCTCTCTCTCTCTCTCTCTCTCTCTCTCTCTCTCTCTCTCTCTCTCTCTCTCTCGATGTCTGCACCTTTACAATGTGCACATTATTCAGCTCAGGGCTTTTTCCTGCTTGCACTGATCCAGGAACAGCTCGTCTGTTTCTCAGCCGAAAGAGGAAGTAATAGAGTTGGTGTTGCAAGTGAACCAGAAGAGCTGCAAAATGCCATGGAAGTTTTTTGGTAAATACAGAGCAGCCAATCAGAACCACATCCTGTTCTACACAAAACTGCCCTTTTGTGAATTTACAGTAAGATTGCGATCTTTATGTCAGCATCAGAAAATGTGGTTTCATGGGTGTGGTCTCTAGATGTAGAAGGTTCACTGGCTAGACTCCCTCTCTCTCTGGCTAGCCTTTGTGGTGGAGACAGACCATGTTCAAATATGTTCGTAGGAGCTGCATTTTTAATTCGAGCCTGTTTTATCAAAAGTCTTAAGGCGGTCAACATTAGCCGAATATCAGAGCTGCCTGTAGATGAGTTAGACCGATCACAAGCAGCCAGAGAACTAGAGGCTGTGACCTCACAACCACAGCTAACAGGCGGTCTTGTCATGTTGCATAAGACATCCGAGTTCCACACTGTCATGGTGTGACTCAGAAGGGCAGCGGGTCATCTTAAATAACAAGTCCAATTTTGTCTTGGTGGAGATGACCAAGCCCTCCGTCCCTACCGCACCATCTGCAGGAACTGTGTGAGGATGTTCAAGCTGCATGGGATGGATTATCACAGGACACCATTAGGAACCTCTACAGCTCCATACCGAGACGTCTGGCATGTTGGGTTAGCAAACACGGCGGCCCGACACCATACTGAGAGACAGACTTCTGTATGTGTAGCTCAATAAATATTGATCATATCAGTCTAAATTTATCATCAGTTATTGATCCTGGTCACCTTTATCTTCCTTCCCAACACCACCGCACTCCCACACCTCCTTCTGGGTGCAGCTATTCTTTTGACGATCAGTGTATATTGAATTCCAATGATAAATGCATCAGAAAACCCGAATGGAAGCTTCCTCATACAGATGTGACGAACAGCCACAGGGGAAAAAAAAGGAGCAGCCAACTGAGATTTCCCATTGACGGATGAAGTGTAGTCTTAGCCCAGATTGCACCGCGTCTGGAAGACTGGTCTAATGTGTCTGTCCTATGTGGGAGGATAGGTCGATGCCATTCATCTCTCCCGCGTGGCTTATCGCAGTATATAACGCTAATGAAAGAGGGTCAGCCGTTATTCCCCTCGCCGCTCAGCCCCTTCCACCCCCAAGTTCAGAGCCCAGTTTTATTGCCACTCTCTAAATCACGCTTTTAGAAGTTGAACTGTTGTCTCTCCTAAACTGGGTAATAAATACAACCAGTTGCAATGATTTAGCGCTTGCCCGTGATAGGGTGTGCAGATGGGCGGGGAGAGAGACTTTGATGGACGGTTTTATCTCCGAACAAGCGAGGGAGGGCAAGTTCAGCGGCAGGTTCACTAGGACGTTCCAGAGTTACCCGATTTAATTAAAGCCCTGCCAGGGGAAGCCTAATAAAACCAAGCATGAAGGAGTCGTTAAGCATTCCGTAGTTAACACGTTCTCCCAATTAAAAAGAAATGTGCTTGAATTAAAGATTACACACACTGCGGGCCAAAAGTTTAGAAGCTTTGTAAAAATAAACATGAGATTTCTTTTTTCAGGAGCTGATAAACAGTGGCGTGTTATTGTGTAGTCGGCAGTAAGAGCTGAAGCCCTGCACCAGAGGCCTGCTAAGTTATATAGCAGCTCTAACCATATAACCCTCATTCCCATATTCAGCTGCTCCTGGTGGTTTGTAAATGATTCATAGCTGAGGCCTGTGTCAGGACACATGGGTGAGTAAGTTTTGGTTTCACAAAGTCAAGTCCACCTCTGTTTGGTCAGAAGCTTGGCTCTGATTGGTCCGAGAGCTTTATGGTCTGTAATTCCTAGTTTGACTTGCCAGGTTAGGCCGGCTGCATGAGCTTCCATTGTGATGTAGCCTGTACCCAGTAATAAAGAATAAGGTCTGTGATAACACATGGACACGCAAAGAGCTCTTGGTGTGATTACAGGGTTCTGTGGAAAGGGTTCTGCTGTTGTTACAGGTTTGAGATTGTTCCATGCCGGAATCTTTTCGAAAGTTTCCTATCTAGAACCATATGCAACACGTTTGTCATCAATCTGAGGAGCTCTTCAGCCACAGAAATGGTTCTTTGAGCGTTCTAGTCCTAAATACACTCATGCTGCCCCCAGAATTTAGACTGATATGATCTATATTTATTGAGCTACACATACAGAAGTCTGTCTCTCAGTATGGCGTCGGGCCGCCGTGTTTGCCAACCCAACATGCCAGACGTCTTGGCATGGAGCTGTAGAGGTTCCTAATGGTGTCCTGTGATAATCCATCCCATGCAGCTTGAATACCCTCACACAGTTCCTGCAGATAGTGCAGTAGGGGTGGAGGTGGAGGGACACCAGGCCTCCTGAACAAACTGTTCATCTCGGTGCTGACCACGGTGCCTCCACACACGGATTCGTTGGTCGCCTCCACCAAGACTAAAGCGGGGCTCGTCACTGAAGATGATGAGTCACTCCATGACAGTCTGGCCCAACACCATTCCTATCAATCTCTGTGATGCCTCAGTGGTATTAAGGGCTGTCGTCGTAACGGTCTGCATGCACGTCGTACCCCTAGTGCTGATGCTGACAGGAAGACCCATGGAGGGGTTCACTGCTTGCTTAATGTCCACCATAGTGGCTGTTGAGCCGGTCAGATACAAGGATAAGGCCTTTCCTGGCTTAGGTCACATGCATGGCCGAGTGTGAACATCGTTTTGAGTGTGCGGGTAGAAAGTGTTGTAGGACAGAAAATCCAGTCTTGGTTCGAACTAAGCTTTAAGGGAGCTGCCTAACCAAGAAATCCGACTTCATAGACAGGCCCCTGGGCCATGAGAGGGTGGGGTTTCAGCAGGCTGTTCCCATATAGTAATAAATTGGGATGCCAACCACTGGAAAGTACCTCACATCCTTTTTTTTTTGGGACACGTTGGTTGAGCAACAGTTCAGCCAAAATGTAAATTGATCCAGTGCATGCAGCGTTGGCTGTTGTTGGTTTGCATCACTAATGCATTCTGTAGTCCTTGAAAATCCAGTCTTGGTTCGAACTAAGCTTTAAGGGAGCTGCCTAACCAAGAAATCCGACTTCATAGACAGGCCCCTGGGCCATGAGAGGGTGGGGTTTCAGCAGGCTGTTCCCATATAGTAATAAATTGGGTTGCCAACCACTGGAAAGTACCTCACATCCTTTTTTTTTTTGGGACACGTTGGTTAAAGCAACAGTTCAGCCAAAATGTAAATTGATCCAGTGCATGCAGCGTTGGCTGTTGTTGGTTTGCATCACTAATGCATTCTGTAGTCCTTGCGGCAAGAGAACGATTACGGGAGGCAGCCGCCATGCTCAGCTCCTGCGAGGCCGAGGGAGAGACGCATCCTTTCATGCGATAAATTAGTCGCAGCCCTCCGTATGCGGGCGGAGATCGAGCCCAGCCATTGGAGCGACTTTTGAGGCTGCACTGTTCTAAAGAGAGCCGAAGAGAGGAGAAGTTTGAGCACAGGAGGCTCTTGAGCTCAGCGTACAGCGGACCCCGTCAGCTTGGCACGACGGGGGAGAGAGAGAGAGAGCGAGGCTCGGATTGTTTGTACGCCTGTCCTTGTTCAAGCAGCCTCATAGCCCCAGGCTACCTTCCGTCGGCCCCCGGAATTCCACCCCACGCAGCCGATGCGCTCTCGCTGTCTCTCTTTACATCACAGGAGCTTTGCGGACAGAGCTTTTAAAAACCGAAAAGGGGGGTAGGATGAAAAAGGCGCTGCCACATGGGCCGCAAAATTCAGCTCTACAAACTTTCAGACTGTTTTGCTGGCTCCTTTAGAGGTTTGAGAACACCTAACAGAAAGGATGAAGCAGCAGGCTTTTCTGGCTGTTTTCACTAAGGTCCTGGAGCTTTTACTTCAGACACGAAGCTTAGGTCTGATCTGTTTGTTAGATCAGTCTTGCCACTGGGCTCCTCTCTCTGTCTCTCTCTCTGTCTCTCTCTCTCTCTCTCACTCTCAGCATCCCTCATCCCTCGGTCTCCCTTCCCTTTCTTCTTTTGCTGTGACAGCCGTCACTAAACGCAACCGAAATTGATTTATTACCCTCCAGAAGAGGTCAAATACAATCGGCCTGATGTTAAACTGTTGCAGATGTGCAAAGCGAGCTCCACTGGGGCAAAGCAGGAGAGCGCAGAACCGAATATCAACGCTGAAAGACACATCTCAACAAGCACAAACCCTGTATATACTGGGGAAAGGCTTTGGCCACGGTGTGCGGAGAGTCTCGTAATAAAGCCATTCCACTGCAAAGCCATTTCTTTAATACTGGAAGGCAGGTATTTTGGCCCCCCAACAGTGACCTTTTGATATTCTGTCATGCTCTCCGACAGGGTCGTTCTCTCCAAGCTGGTAAAAGCTATCATAGCTCCCGCCTCCTTCTGCCCAGCCTCCATTGTGTCAGAGAATAGGCAGCTAACAATGCAGGAAGGACCCAGCTGTGTAGCTGGACCTTTCAGAAGTTATGGCCAGAGCATTCAACCAAAAAGTCCCTATGGTGGGCTCAGGCTGTGCCAAGTCGCTCCGTTTCATAATCGCCTTTCTTCACATTTCCTAGTGCTCCTCCCGTTGGTGAAGCTGGGGTCGTCTACCTAGTGGCAATTAGCAGGTCGGTAAACATTAGTAACAGCATTCTTGGCTCATATCAGCAGTTCTTTGTATCAACAGTTAGTTCGTATGTGTAGGACTGTTATGAGGCTAATCCTACACCGTCTCTTTCGTCTGCTGGGGGTGGGGGTGGGGGGTTGACGAATGGCGGGAGAGCTTATTCCTGCAGTCCATTTAGCTGCGTGCTGAAAGCTTAGTGATAGCGCACGGCTGTAAGACTAAAATTAACCTCCAAAAAGGCAGAACACTTCTTCATGCTGCTTCTCTTTTATCCTTAAAAGGAAGTACCTGTAGACTTACCCGTAGCTGCCGGAGATAACACCAGGTCTTGAGAAGCCTTGGAATAGCTCCCTGTATTGCATACCTTTAGGCATTTAACTGGAAGTCTGTTCCTGTGGCGTAGCAGCGTCTTGTGTGCTTAGAGGCTGTATTTACAGGTGGAGAGCTTAAGTCCCCCTTCTCTTTCTCTGGTGCATTCTTCTGGACCTGCTTTTTAAGATGTCCAAAAGATTTCCCCTGGTGTGTTTCTGCAAGATAAGAGGTTGTGTACTTTTCTGCAAGTGCTGCATTAATCTTCCCCGGTGCTCTGGTACAGGAGACAAAAGCAGCAGTATGTGTTTGATTCGGGCCACACACTGGTCTTATGACCGCAGTTTGGTCTCCAGTTAATGAAGTTGACCGTCTGAACAAAAGGTCCCTCATACAGGGAGCTTAAATAAGAGGAGATAAAAGATCGTTAGGAAGTAGTGCGGGCAGTCACCGGGCTTTGTTTAGAACACCGGTGTGTGAAAGCCGCTTTTCATTATGACTACGTGTCTGTCTGTGTTAGGGAGGCATGATATTTCGTTAGCTCGTCAGTATCGTGATGCTGGGATTACAGTACTGATATAACAGGAGGCTGCATCATGCAAATGAGCATACGCTTGATTTCTGATTTATAGCCATGTCACATCAAAGGCAGGCCGAGACATCGCAGTACAGTTTTACAGTCATCGTCAAAACAGCGGGTCCACCCAGAGGGAAGGGTGCCATTGCGGTGTCATTGGGAAGGAAGATAAAGGTGACCAGGATCAATAACTGATGATAAATTTAGACTGATATGATCAATATTTATTGAGCTACACATACAGAAGTCTGTCTCTCAGTATGGCGTTGAGCCGGCATTGAACCCAGCACGCCAGGCGTCTCGGTATGGAGCTGTAGAGATTCCTAATGGTGTCCTGTGATAATCCATCCCATGCAGCTTGAACATCCTCACACAGTTCCTGCAGATGGTGCGGTAGGGGTGGAGGTGGAGTGACACCAGGCCTTCTGGACATGTGACAACAAACTGTTCATCTTGGTGCTGACCACGGTGCCTCCACACACGGATTCGTTGGTCGTCTCCACCAAGACTAAAGCGGGACTCGTCACTGAAGATGACCCGGTGCCATTCTGAGTCACTCCATGACAGTCTGGTACCATTGCATTCGCAATGGTCTTCGTGCATGCAGTCCTGTGTGGCGCAGCCGTCTGCCAATGGTGCTGCACTAACAGGATGACTCATGGAGGACCCCACTGCTCGCTGAATGTCTGCTGTTGTGGTTGTTGGGTCAGTCAGGTACAGCATTAAGGCCCGTCCTTGCTTATGTCACATGCACAGCTGAGCATGAAACCTGAATCACCTGAAACCTGATGTCAAACCCACCAAGTTTCATTCCTGTCGGTTGATTCCGTCATGGTGCAGCTATTTTTTGACGAGTGTTTTTCGTTCATATCTTGCAGCCTTTGTTTATGTACAACACAGGGTAAGCTGAGGACTCGAGCTGGCCTGCCGTCAACTTCCAAGCCATAGAAATGGGACCAGCTTTTCTCTTTAAGAGAAGGGGGAACTGGACTTAAAAGCCGAGTCCGTTATTTTTGTGTTTGAGTTTCCTCGCTTAAGATTCCCCTCAACTCTCTTCCAAAGGGAGTTTGCACTGGGCCCAAATGTCATTGTCAAACTTTTGATGGATGCGGTCAGGACACAGTACAGGTCTTTGACAGCGGAGGTCATGCAGTCGTCCTCACGCTCTGCCCTTTAACCCCTCCCCAAAGGGGAGGTGGGGGGCGCCTGTTTGACATTTACTTAGTTGCATGTACGCAGGCAAAATTTGTAATGGTCTTGTACTTTCCTGAATGCTGAACGTCTTTATAAAACTTTTACTTCTGCTGCCAGAAGTAGAATAAAATACTTTAGGAAGTTTTAGGAAACACAGTGTGTCGTGATATTTATTTATTCTCTTGTGGAACAGTTTGAACAGGCAGATCAGTTTGAAAATGCTTGCAAAAACTATAAATCCAATAAATAAATCCAATTAACTGAACCAATTATGGCATTTTTAATCAAACATGCAGTCGGGAAGTGATTTTTAAGGGATGCCAATATCCACAATATGTTCAGAAAAGCAGATTCTGACGTATTGGCACAGTAACAAGAACAACTGTCACATTGGCCATCTCGAACTCTTCACTGCGTCACCATTTACTGACCAGTATTTCGTTACTGTTATTCTGGTGACAGGTTCTGAACTTTGTGATTTCAGGTTTAGCCATTTATTATTTTAGATCAAAAGCAGATCAGTAAAAGAAGAATAGAGCTTAACGATCTTCTGTTCTGTAAATGCTACAGAATGTACCGAGACGTTCCACTACGGTTCCATAATGGCTTTTCTGCACAAAACACCAGCACCTTCACCAGAACACTGGAACCATCAGTGGCCACTGGCCCAGTGATCCCAGTGTTGCTTGACTGGCTGCAACAGGACTTAACCGTGCTCAGTATGTTCTCTTGTGTCTCTCTACAATAAGATCACCAGAACCACAAGTAGGCTGCAAAGCACGGTTTGGTAGCCCTCTGGCCAGTACAGAGGGGGCTGAGTGGTCCGTAGTGGGGCTTTAGGTTAATAAAATAGACTTAACATTGAAAAGTAATTAGGAGTATATCTAAACTGCTAATAATGTTAACTGTGAAAACAAGTCGACACGCCCAGGAAGCTCCGCCAGTTTATGGCTCCTTGCCTCTGGAAACTAAATACCCGCCCCCCGACATTCTTAGTTTCTTCTACAGCCATTCTGCTTGGGTTCTGGCTAATAACAAGCTTACCTTAGCCTAGTGTGTTGATGTTTTATGTTGGGTGGTACGTTATGTGCCACATATTGCAGTATAGGCAACGAAACATGAAGCTGATATTGACCCCAGAACAAAATAAAAATTGTTTACACCAAGGATTTTTATCCTGCGGGCCTTTTGTGTTTCCTGAGGAGATATAGGTGGGCTGTGAGGTGGAACAGGTCGAGAACCGCTGTTCTAAATAGTCCCTTGACAACAGTTGGACTTTCCTTGCTCCCAACACACACGGTTCAACCCATCAGCTCATTACCAAGCCCCTTCAGAGTGGCAGGGGGTGTGCTAAAGCAGGGAACCCACTAAAATGTCAAGGGCAGGGTGCCTCCAGGACCAGGGTTAAGAACCGCTGTGCTAGGGTTCACTGCTGGTACACATCACGTTAAGGCTCACTGTGATTGGGGACGGATGTTTTCTGTGTCCACTATTACTGCACACGGTTTCAGTCATTTTCACAAGGTCTGTTTTACAGCTCTCTGCTATTCCAGCTATTTACCTTGTCCTTGTCCCCCTCTGGAATGGAAGGGGTTGGGTACAGGCTATTCCCATAGGGTCTGAAGCCCTTTTGATCTCCAGCTTCTTCGACCTGACCTGAGAGGCCCCAGCAGTCATTCACTGTCACAGTTTATCCATGTTGTCAACTTTTCCAGCTTCATGGAGAACAGCTGTCATTTGGGCGGAGGCTCTATTGTCGCGTCCCTGAGCGTTTTCACTCCCAGCAGCTAAAACGAGCATTCTGACCCCCAAGGCTCTGCTGGTTTCTCGAGTACCATCTGGGCGACGCTGTTCTGCAGAGGCCATGCCGAATGTAATATGGCACTCAGTCATCTGTGAGCGAAGCTCATTACAGCAAGTCACTCTGAGTGCTGCCCGAGTGTAGAGGAGGAGGTCTTTCGGGGGGCTTGGAGCTTTGATCGGAGATATCCACACAACGTGCTGTAGAAAGAAATCCCCAAGTCATGAGCGGCCTTTCTGATTTTTATTGGACGTGATGTTGTTTTGGTTTTGCTCAAATGCTCTTCAGGTGTTCCGGCTTTATTGAAAATGGGGGTCCGCTCTGCGTTCCTGGACAGGAAAACAAAAGAACATGTATTTTTCAATCACGTTTCAGCACAAGCTTTTAGTGTAACCAAATCCAGATTGCGCCGAGGTTTTTAGTGTGGTAAGGCCAAGGTGAGACGGGGGGTGAAACTGACTGTTCTCTCTCGGCCTCTGTTATTCTTTCTCTCACTCTCTCGGGCCTGCTCCCGTGCAGCTTCGCCTCGCATGATTAAAACAACAAAGCGAAGCCGGGTTTATCTTCTCATTCTGTTCCGAAGATGCCGCGGCTTTGTTTTCCGCCTCTTCCAAATGAAATTTCAGATGCTTGTGAAATGGTGGGAGATGGCAGGGCAGAAAGTGTAGCCTGCAGGCGGTGTTTTATTCAAGTCATGGTGCTTTTCTCCTTGACACCCTTCAGCTGCTTGGCCAGTAGACTGAGCAGAGGGTTAAGGGCAGAGAGAAGCTAGAGGGTTAAAAGGTGAGATAGTAGTAGGTTCATGAACCAAGACCACAGCGCTGCTCAGCCCATGATAGGTCTGTGAAACCTGTCAAGTCAAGAGTTCGAAGTTACACTTCCTTTTTCTGCAAAAATATACACTCCTAAAATAGAGTTGCCTCAACAGTTCATGTGGAGAAACATCGAAGGAGAACCACTTTTGGCTCCCTGAAGAACTTTTCAGTGGCAGCAAGAGCCATGTAAATATCCTATACCCTTTAACCCTTGGCTGAGGCATTGCTGATTCCTCAGCATGTGAGAAACATGGTCCGACAAAGTCAGAAATTCATAGATTCCTATGTTTGTCTCACAGTGGCTGTTTGAGTTTATGAATGGACTTGCACCTGTCATGCATGTCATGCATTATACACAGTCGGTTCACATTATTATGACCACCAGCTAATGTCCAGAGTAACCTCAGTGTGCAGCACAGACAGCAGCACAGACAGCAGCTAGACGGGCCGGGACTGACTTGGTATAGTCCTGGTAAGTTGTTACATGTATCTAGAGCCATGCTTGCTGTAGTGCATCCCACAGCTCCTGGAGGGTGCGTAGGGGAGGATCCATAGAGCGAACATGACGATCAAGGTGGTCCCAGAGATGCTCAATTGGGCTTGGGGAGTTAGGGGGCCAGAGTAGTATTTGGAAGTTTGGTCATGCTCCTCCAACCAAGGTCGGTCATTTCTAACAGTGTTTCTAGACATGGCGCATTGTCTTGCTGGAAGATCCCATCTGCCCCAGAAAAAATTCAGTCAGCATGCATGGGTGTACGTGCACTGCCAGGATTAATTCATATTCAGATTTGTAGAGAGTGCATGTGATCGTGCACCCACCAAGTCAGCTCATGACATGTGACTTCCTTCAGGAATATAAAATGGTACATGTGTTATACAGTGAAAGGACACACAGTAGGGCACAGAAAGCCCAGACTGCATCTGCTGAAACTTGAATAATGGCTACCATGGTCCTTCCCATTCCTCTGACAGCAGATTTAAATGAGTTTAATGGACCATCAACAAATTCCAAGAACTGAGACGCCCGGTTTGTTGATGGATCAGTTGCTGTGATGTACGTACTTTGATACCGGATCTAAGATTAGATTCACGCACAGCCCTGCTCGCTGTGATGGTTATCAAAAAGATATAAGCCGATTTCCCCAATTAACATTTCATAGCCATGTCCAAAATTAACCCTGGGAGAAATGTACATGACCACAAGACATTAAAAAGAAAGAAAACCGTCTGGTTTCAGAATAAACGAGGAAAGAAAACGCGGGACAGTCCATAGCCACTTCGAGTCGATGCATTGTTAATGAGCGGCAGTGTTTCATAACATCTACTTGGTCTCCCAGTGGGCTTGATCAAGTTTAGGCTTGTGAAGTCCAACAAAGAGGGCAAGAATGACATTCTCTTCAAAGAGCGAAGTGGAGATAGCTCCAGGGCATGATTCTACCTCCTCTCCGAAGCACGAACGCAGTACAGCTTCCGGCCTCGCAGAGCGAAGGGAGTTCAGCCTAAACCATGGAGGTTCCTTGTTCCTGCATTTCGTTCGGCTATGCGGACGGCTATACAAACAGGGCTGAGTTAAAAACTGAGCTTCTACAAGCCCCGCTCGGTTTCTCACCAGCACCTCTTGAGCCTCAAAGATGCATGAAGCACTTGAGATCTGAGTCACACACGCTGTAGAGAAAACAGCAGAAAGCAAACACTCGCCGTACGCACAGCACTCGGCAACACAATGATCTTGCAACACAATCTTGCGAGTGTTGCGCCTTCCTTCCAGAGATTTCTGCCTGACGAAACGCGCGTAGTGGAGCGCTATGTTTTTGCTGGAGGTGCGGCAGCCTGCTGGGCAATCCAAGCTGTTGGTGGAATCAAGGAGGATCTGTGGTTATGAAGATTCGGGCTCTGTGTTGGATCTCAATCCGAGCCTGGGCTCAAAGCAGCTAGCTTTCCTATTCCTTTGAAGGCAAAGCATTTTAAATCTAAGTGCATTAGAAAGGAACATCATAAGTGCTGCATGGCCCAAGGCTGCGTTTCCCGTACTCGCGATCGTGGCCTTGAGCTCGAGCTGGCTGTTGGAACCGAACGGGGATTTTGTTTTAATTTACCAGCAGTGCTTTCGCCGTTGTTACCGTTGTTGTTCGGCTCTGACTGAAAGCGGTGCTCATGTAGAGGTAGTTTATCAGCCTCCCTAGTGCTCTTCATCAGCTCCTAACCAATGGCACAAAGTGCACTCCTGGCACTATGAAGAGAAAGATGGAGAGCCGGGCAGAGAGGGTATCTTCCATTTGCTGTCCATCAGCGACACTCTTCTGATACTGAGCCTTTGGTGGCACCGATCCAGAAAATTGTTGGTGCCGCATCTACCTGAGGCTTTCAGTAAACATGCTGGGCTGCACGCATTAAACCACAGCATACCTGCATACCAGTTTATTCACCCTGCCAAGGCAAACCATACTCAGGAACACAGCTTCCTGTGTTTATCGCCGCACGAAATGTTGACCTGCTAAGATTTTATCAGAATTAGATTCTTTCCCTTTAAACTCCTGATTAGCCAGTTCCCAGTTAGCCTGCTTCAAATATTTAACAGTCTTGGTTTGATCTAATCTGCTGTTAGATGTATGTGGTGGCAGGACTAAGATACAGTCACGCTGACCCAAGATTCTTAAAGCAGAGGAGTGCATCAGCTGGCCTGCACATTGACTTTCATGGGGGCAACAATAACATACACTTAGTATGTCTTAGATACGAATATGAATTCGTAAAGAATATGAATACAAATGAATAGCTGCACCCAGAAGGAGGTGTGGGATTGCGATGCTGTTGGGAAGGAAGATAAAGGAGACCAGGATCAATAACTGATGATCAGTTTAGACTGATATGATCAATATTTATTGAGCTACACATTCAGAAGTCTGTCTCTCAGTATGGCGTCGGGCCGCCGTGTTCGCTAACCCAACACGCTAGACGTCTCGGTATGGAGCTGTAGAGTTTCCTAATGGTGTCCTGCGATAATCCATCCCATGCAGCTTGAACATCCTCACACAGTTCCTGCAGATGGTGCGGTAGGGGTGGAGATGGAGGGACACCAGGTCCTCTGGACATGTGACTACAAACCGTTCATCTTGGTGCTGACCACGGTGCCTCCACACACGGATTCGTTGGGCGTCTCCACCAAGACTAAAGCGGGACTCGTCACTGAAGATGACCCACTGCCATTCTGAGTCACTCCATGACAGTCTGGTACGACACCACTGCAGTCTTTGGTGACGGTGACGTGGTGTTAAGGACAGTCGTCGTAACGGTCTGTGTGCATGTAGTCCTGCGTGGTGCAGCCATCTTCCAATGGTGCAGGCACTAACAGGATGCACTAACAGGCACCACTGCTTGATGAATGTCCACAATTGTGGCTGTTGGGTCAGTCGGATACAGCGATAAGACTCACCCTTGCTTACACAAAACTTGAATCAATGTCCTGTCTCAGAATGTCAAACCTACCCACCAAATTTCATTCTTGTCAGTTGATAGGAAATACAGTAGCGCATGGAAAACCCAGACTGAATCAGTCTAAACCTTTATTATGGCTAACAAGGACCTTTAATTCCTCTGGTAGTAGATTGAGATGAGACATTTTACCGTCCCTGTTTACACTACTCCTCATCAGATGTGATGGTTTAACAGTTTTGACTCGCTGTTAGCTTCACATTGTGTCAAGACTGAGATAAAACAGCCGTGATACATCGAGAAGCTTCTCAAATTCACGCTGCCCCAAGCTTCTAAAAGGCAGAGCAGCGCATTAATGTATTCCACAGTTCTCTAAGATCATTAAAATGAAATTACTGGAGGATCTGTGATTCTAACACCTTCAGACACGCAGAGCTGGTGGCATGAATTATGCAGGTGCTCTACCCCCTCAGACTTGCTGCACCTGAAATGGAAGTATCGTGGCCCACAAAGATGATGCAGATGTAGGTGTTCTTCAGAAACCTGGCACAGGGATTTCTGTGGCATGTTGTTTGGCCTGTTACACAACATGCAATTGACAGTGGTGCAGGTTGAGCTGGTTTCGCTCGTGCTACAGCCACTGTTTGCCAGACTTCATGCGGATTTCTTGGTTTATTGGGAACTGCTTATCTGTGGGATCACCTTTTAGGCCTTGCTAAAAATGTGTTGCCTCAAACAGTGCTTGAACAATGAGGTAGATTTTAATGTACTAGGAATGTGCTTTAATATCAGCAAGTACATTTCAAGCGTGTGCAGTAAATACAAAAGAAACATGTATATTTTCTTATGTAATTACATTGTAAGTATTTTTACCTCAGTAATACTTCACTGTACTTAATACATTCATCATCAAAAGAATAGTTGCATGAACAGAAGCAGGAATCAACCCACAGGAATGAAACTTGGTGGGTAGGTTTGACATTGTGAGGCATGCAAATGATTCAAGTTTCAGGCTTGGCGTAAGCAAGGACGGGCCTTATCGCTGTACCTGACCGACCCATTCAGCGAGCAGTGCTGCCCTCCATGAGTCAACCTGTTTGTGCCAGCACTGTTGGCGGACGGCTGCACGGCACAGGTCTACAAGCACGGAGACTATTGCGATGACTGTCCTTGACACCACGTCAATGCCAAAGACTGTCATGGACTCAGAACTCAGAGACATCTATGTTGGGTTAGCAAACAAGGCAGCCCGACACCAAACCGAGAACAGGTCTTCGGTATGTGTATCAGAATTAATATTGATTATATCAGTCTAAATGTATCATCAGTTATTGATCCTGGTCACCTTTATCTTCCTTCCCAACAGCACCGCAAAGCTATTTTTGATGACTGTATACGTACTCCCAGTTTTAGAGTTGTGTCTATTTCAATGTACTAGAATTGTACTTTGATATGCGCCTTTATTAGCAAACCCTCCATACGCTAATCATGAGTGCTAAGCTAAGTATCCTCCAGTGCACTTTTCTTTCTCCTGGGTTGTGATGTAAATTGGTTCTTGACCTCTGGAGAAGTCGGGAAGCTGTGGAAGCAACTTATCCCTCTTGTCTGAACGAAGTTCCCCCGCCGGTTTTAGCCAGCGCGGGTGAGGCCGCGTTCACCTGCTCCTCTGATCGTGCCTTAGCCTCTGGCATATTTCGTGCTGGAGGAAGTTGAATAATTGCTAAGTTTTGCAGAACAGTCACACTTTGGTGGCACCGCTAGATTGGTGCCATCACCTCCTCAGAACGTTCTCGGCAGCACAGATTTGGTCTCCTGCTATCTGAAATGTAGGAACCATTGTGCGAGTCTCTTCCCCCTCTCTCTCTCTCTTTCCCTCTCCCCTTTAGCTCGCTTGCGCTCATTCACTCGCTCACCGAATCATTTTCTTGCACATAAAGGCACACATTACTGACTCAGACTTACCTGAATGTCCACGTTCCATCAGCTCCCGCCAACATAAAAGATGTCACAGTCATCAGTCACCTCCCACCATCTCTCCCTGAATGCATCGGGGCCTTCATTGCCAGGCATTTCTTCATTGTCCACAGCCTTCGAGCAATTCAGATATTTAGACCCAGTGTCTCACCTCCTGAAATTGTGCTCTGTTTGTGCTCCGTCATGTCTGCTGGCATCTTCCGGCGTCTCCGGCTTTAGCGGTAACGCGCGGGCCACACTTTGTGGCTAAACCGAGGCTTACGGGCTGTGTATTGATTGGCAGAGATCCAAGGCTGGCTCTAATTTGACCCGCTGAAATTTCGAGGGGCCTCTTGCAGGTCTCTCAATCACGGCTGGCGTGCTTCGGCCCCGTGGCCATTAGCCGGGGTATTGGCTGTCTTATCTGCGGCCAGCTCATCAGGGAACGCATTTGCAGCCTGCCAATGCATGTCCGACACACACGCCCAAGTGCGTTTGTGTGTACGCGCATGAGTGCGTCCCCCAGCAACACCAACATCCCCCCCCCGTATTACCCGACCCTACCGCCGGCCGCATGATAAATTGGTAGAAACATTTCTCCCTCACACAACAGTATTGAATAAATTTCGCCGCATCTGAAATGGCAGCGAGATATGAGAGGGAGCATACAGTAAAATAAACTTGCAGGGCATTTCATATTGAATAATGGATGTGCCAAAAGCCATTACGAAATCATGTGGATTTCTGCTCCCCAGTTGCCACAGGGAGAGGCGAAAAAATCTCGCAAATATCAATAATAAACTACGCGCCTGATTCATTGCATTCACACCGTTTTGGGTTTTTCTCTGTGACTCCTTTAATTAACTGTGAAGCTGACTGAAGATTAAAATTCTCCATTAAAGACGCGCCTGATTTCCGTTATCTTTAGTAGTAGCATATTTTGCAAGGAGCGTGATTGTTGTTTTTGTCGTAGGGAGCTCACTCCGCAGGCAGCTTGCTTTTAGCCATAAGTCTGTCCTAACTGTGATGCATATGATGACTATGGAGGATCTGTGCTGATGTCCAGTGGTAGACGAGGACGAAGTACACAAACCATGTGTAGTTGAGTTAAAGTAGAGATCCCCAAGGCACAATCCTCCTCCAGTGTCAGTAGAAGTTCCTCCCCTTAGACCTCCACTGGAGCAACAGTACTAAAGTATTTACCTTCAGATGTACTTAAGTATGGAGAGTAACAGTACTAAAGTATGTACCTTTAGATGTACTGAAGTATGGAGAGTAACAGTACTAAAGTATGTACCTTTAGATGTACTTAAGTATGGAGAGTAACAGTACTAAAGTATGTACCTTCAGATGTACTGAAGTATGGAGAGTAACAGTACTAAAGTATGTACCTTCAGATGTACTTAAGTATGTACCTTCAGATGTACTTCAAGTATGGAGAGTAGAGTAACAGTACTAAAGTATGTACCTTCAGATGTACTGAAGTATGGAGAGTTCAGTATTTACCTTAAGTATTGAGTATGAGAGTAACAGGGGTATGATTTATTACGGCTCTAATGTCCTATGTACCTCATTTCTGGAACAGGACTCTCCATCAGCTCAGTGTAGAGTAACAGTGAAGAGACTCTAGTATGTCTCTCAGTCCACCAGTCTGAAGTTGGAATAACAGTACTAAGCTCATTCATTAGTAACAGGACTCTGACTCTAATGTCCCATTATTTTCAACATCATCATCAGCACAGAACACTGACCAGGAGAACAGGTTTCCATCATCATCAGCACAGAACACTGAAGGAGAACAGGTTCCATTAGCTAGAACAACAAAAGAACTTTTTGCAAACAATAAAAGTTTCTTTTTTTTTTTTTTTGCATCTCACTTACAAGTTTAATACGAACTTAATAGGATCATAAATGAGTTTTCCTTTACCGTACTGCATCTGTAGGTCTCTGTTCAGAAACATAAACGAGCCAAAACACATTTACTATAAAAGGAAATATTGTAATTATAAATTCAGTGCCAAAAATGTCGTGTAATGTAGTGATATAAGACAATAGTGATATATACACATTGTGGAGTAAACAGTAAGATATTAGGCTTTGAAATGGGGCAGAGTTAAAGTTGAAACTCGTCCAAACTGGAAACACTTCAGTACAGATACGAGAAAAAACCACTTAAGCGTGGAAGACATCCTGTAACACAAGTCTGTGTTTATTAAGGGATCCTGAAACTTCTTGTTGTTACTGTTTCTAGTTCCATCTTAAATGGTGCAGTGGTGCACTCTGACCCAACACGGCATTTACCCTGGTTCACTGTGGCAACAGGCACGAATGCACTCCCCCTTCCTTCAGCTGGCCACACCTGGGCATTAACAAAGGCTTTTCCCATGTCATCCAATTAAAGCCACGTCCAGCTAAGTCTAGTTTAGAATAATAAACGTGCTGATTTTTAAATAATCCAAATTTGGTATGATATTGATTCGGTAGGGATGAATTATAAAGGACAGGGAAGGCTGAAAGTGCAGTAATGAGCTTTACCTCAGTGCTCCACTGCATTAATGCATCGCGTTCAGACTGGGCTTAACCGAACTTGGATGTATTCCCCACACATCTTTAGAGGCACGTCACTTTTCCGTTTAGCAGTATCATGGTTATCTATGTACTGTATCAACATTTGTCTTCTAAGAAAATGACTTGTTTGTGTATGCCTGCTGACACTTCCACCAGGCTGCAGCCTTCTTTGAGGCCAACGTCTTGAAAACGCACTGTGATGCAAAATCCACATCACGGAGGCTCTAATCACATTTGTGTCCACTACACTCGTACCAAACACCTCTTCAGTAGCGCCTACGATGGCACCGTACCTCCCTAAATAGCTCCCTTGAGCCACCAAAATCAAACACAAGATATTGAAATGGCTCTCTCCAAGGACTTTCCTGTGCATCCTAATCCTGAGGGATCCAAACAGTCAGCTTTCTCTGATTGGCGTCTTCCATACAAGCCACAAACAAAAATTCTACATATACCGTATATACTGTGTAGGCCTATTAATTGGTGCCATTGGTCGAATGCTGGTGACTCTATGAGTCATGTTTCTTCCACATAGGCCCACAAGAACGAATAAATATTGAGTTCCTCATGATGATGCAAGTTTGTTGTGACAGTAGCCAGCACTGATTCACCCAGGAGAAGCAGTAAGTAGTTTCTGAGCTGTGCTGACTGCGTCTTATGCAGTAGGCCGCTTAGCTGAAGTCCCTGAGGTTCCCCATGGCAGTGCATGGCTACACGTTAGCTATCCAGTGCTGTGTACACGTACTCTGGCAGTGGCTTCGCACGGTAAGTGCAGCCCCTAGTGCCATGCTTGTCCTAGAAACACACATCGCAATAAAACGAAGATTTATCACGCAGCCCTGTTCAGCAGTAACATCTGTTCAAAAGTGCAGGACACGTGTCTGAACTGTAAACTAGCCGGCTCCTCCGCGAGCCCTGCCAACTCTGCAGACTTTCACATCATCCCATGGAACACATGGTAATGGATGATGCTCCGTGAGCTTCATTGGCTTGTGCGCACATGCTGTTTGTTAGCATGCGTCGCGAGCCGTTTGCTTACAGATGTCTTCAGAAAGCAGCATTAGGTAGAAATCCAGCACAGATGTGTTCCTCTTATTGATCATCTGTTTACGAGTGTGGGGAGGGCTTGTAGGCGGCAGGCCCTGTGAATCAAACACTGATTTGTTCCATTATGTGCTATAGGAGGATTGATGGTCTCACTAGGGATGGGCAATATGCCAGTACTATCATTATATGACTTTACATCGCTAATTACGCCACAGCGTGCCTTTCTGAATATTTCATGGACGTCATTAGTTCTTAAGGAGCGGCGAGCGACCGCACCCTTCATTACAAAGTGAGTGTAATTAGGCCTGGTTAACTGCATTTAGTGTGGTGCATATAACACGCTGAAGAAAAATGATTGTAGGCATAGCTAGCATGCCTTATGGAATTCTTTAGGCAACACAAGCGAAGCGAACACTTACCGTGTTGTCATGATGTGTCTGTCATTACACTCGTACCAACCACCTCTTCAGGAGTCTGTGCAATAGCACCTTCCCTGCTTAAATTGCACCCTCGACCCAGGTAAATCAAACACATTACGCACTAGCCCACCCCTTTAACATCTCTGCCTACATTACAGACGCACAGGCCAACAGGTCCACACAAGGAAGAGGAATCTTCTTATCATCAAGTGCCAACAGAGAATTCATATGATCCCTGCACTTCTTTATCATCCAGCTAACCTGGGCTTGCCTCAGTTGGACCCGGAGACCCTACTTGAGGCCAAATGCACATTCGTTTATGGGGTATAAGGTCAAAGACCCTTTCAGAGGATGCATGCATATAGGCGATATAGCCTTATCCGCCCATGCTCTAAATCTGGACAACTTTGGGGAAGTAGTTTATGGGCCGTCTGACCTGTTCTTAGGCTATTACTCATGCTGAATGATTCAGATGACCTTTGTGAGATGCCTGTGACAGACAGCAGATGAGGGTTTGAGGTCGATTTAAAAAACATGGCCTTCATTTAAGCAGGGTCGTGACGTTAGAGGAATATGTCAGTCAGAATTGATAATGATGCTAATAAGGGGGTGCATTCTGGATGGTCAAGAACAGGGCTGGGCTGATGGACATATATACATACATGTGTGTGTGTGTGTGTGTGTGTGTATATATATATATATATATATATATATATATACATATATACACACACACACACACACACACACACGTATACATACACACACACACACATACATACATACATACATACATATATATATATATATATATATATATATATATATATATATATATATATATATATATGTATGTATATGTATGTATGTATGTATGTATAAGTATGTATGTATACATATGTTGTGTGTTTGTATATATATATATGTATGTGTGTATGCATACACACACACATTATATTTATATATATATATGTGCATACACACACACACATACATATATACACACACACACACACACACATACACGTATACATACATACTTATACATACATACATACATACATACATATGCATATATATATATATATATATATATATATATATATATATATATATATATATATATATATACACACAGTAACCTAGAATTATGTTAAACAGGTAGTTGTGACTGAGCAGCTAGTATCATATCTGCATCTGTCGTTGCTACCGGGACCATATATTTAGAAATGTGGTAGACCACTGCACTTGCCTTATATGCAGGGCCCACGACCACTTCTAGTCAACCATCTCACGAGATGGTCAGACTCTCTGGTGAACAGCGTGTGCGTGGTCACCATATGCCTAGTTTCCAGTTAATCGCACTGTAGACACGTATAGACCGTTTTACGTCTGTAGTGACGCCTGTAGCTCACATTTCTACCACGATTTTGATTGTGTGGTTACGTTTCGGTTGGGCACGTGTGCCCAATTTCCTGCTAACTCATGAGACATAATCGATTATCAAGCGCGATTAAGTAGTTCAGGCTTTTTAACTGGAGATAAGATTCGGTAAGATAAGATAAAATTCCTGAATGAGATGATAAGATCCGTGATGTGATTTGGTGAAGAATCTTCATGCAGATTAGCCTAACATAGGACGTTTATGTGTTAAGGCCCTGGCTCTTCTTCGGCCATGTAGACCGGCGCCGCGTCTCCCTCCCAGTTGTAGCGAAGGCGTCACGGCACTGGCACGGCTTTATTAAAACGAGTTGTGTATTTTAATGCAGCATCAAACTCATTCATCTTCTAAGCCTCTTATCCTTCTGGGTTGTGCGGGGGCGCTGGAGCCTACCCCAGCACTCATTTGGCAGAGGGCAGGAAACATGGTGGATGGGCTGGCAGTCCATAGCAAGGCAGGCACACACCTGGGGTTGGGTTAGGGCGGATTGTTGGGGGCATGAGGGTTAGCATCTCCAGTTCACCTGACTGCATGTGTTTTGGACTGTGGAGGGAAATGGGAACACTGTGGGATGGGTTTATATTGGTAATATATGTAGGTCATATGGTGCTTTGTTGGCGTGTCTTCTGGGATAAAATGTCTGGGGTTAAAAATGTTCAGTGTTGAGTAAAAAGGTTTAAACTGCAGTTCAGTGAAGACTTGTAACCTGTTTAATTTGTGCAGTGGTGAAAACATAGCTCAATTAATCAAAGGCTGTGGAAAAAGACGTTTTGGGTATTCGGCCGTTGGCCCAGTGTTTCTTTTTGTTTTGTTTTGGCTTCGAACTAAAATTTTTATTGGGTGAGTCCCTAATGTTTTTCATTCAGGATGGTGAAAGGTCTTTGCGTTGCCTTCAGTTCTTACTAATGTCAGATAAAGTAGTAAGTCTGGTTGATGTCTCAGTTTCCTCTTCATGATGTCCCTAACCACGTGTTATTGCCAACAGGGCCAGAACTGCTTTCATTGGAGGAAAGTATAGTGTTGAAAGTTGAATCAATCCTGAATACACGTTTGGTCCAAAACCGAACACGATGCGTCCCTGTTAAATGTTAATGATGTTTAACTGTTTAGTATGGCCTGTGTATTTCCTCCCTGACGTTTTCTGATGAAACATGACCAATACTTAAATAATTATTGTAGTATATGAATACTGACAGTCATAACTGAGTACACGTGCATAGCCCTCGTTTCTACCAGTAGATAGAAGTGAATAGTGTAGCATGTGGTTAGTGTAGCTCAGCGGGTAACACCGCTACCCAGAGTGCCATCTCTACATGTGGGAGACTGGGGTTCAAATCCGGGTCTAGGTGACTATGCTGTGCTACACTACTAAGAGTCCCTGGGGAAGACTCCTAACACTACATTGGCCCACCTGTAATATGATTAACCTTGTAAGGAGCTCTGGATAAGAGCAACAGCTAAATGGCTTAAATGAATAGCTGCCAGTTAGAAGCATCATGCTGACTGGTAGCTCTATTTGTTGTTAGTCATGTTGGCATATCTGAATAAGCGCCGTCTTGAAGCTAGCCTGTGTTCATAACCCTAGCGTATTATCAGCATGTTATGAGATTTTGTGGTATTAATACTGCCAGCGCTAATACGGCACATGAAACCCGAGCCGCTGTTTTGGTGAACCAAAAAAGGCCCAGTTTGTGTATTGTGGATTTGCGTTTTGACACCTCTTAATAGCTGGAGCTAAATCAGGAGCATCTGTGCTAATTAATCCGTCACCCAAAACGAAGAGAGTGTTGAGTAGGTGGGCGACAGGTCCCCGCCGTCGCAGTGTCGCAGTTCCTCCTCAACGGGCGGATATCTGGCGTCTGATATTCACCTCAATCCTAATCAGACCGTCTGCCGCCTCTCAGCTCAGTATCGACTGGATCCAATAAGAGTCGCCTGCACAGGAAGGAGGAGGAGGAGCCCACGGCAGCTTCACGTTCGCCTGTAGATAAGTCCCAAACTGCGAGGCGCTTTCAAGTGTTCACAGACGTTAGCTTTTCGATACATCACTGATGCGGCGCCAACGCGAAGCTGTTGAACACGGAAAAGGACTCGCGATTTGCAATATTGGATTTTGCTCCGTTCATGTTTCTGTTTGTTTGTGCCTTTCCTCCATTAGAACTGTCTACTTATTGTTGAATGATTGATGATAACGATGCACAAACGGCTGCGGCCCAGACGCTCTATCAGATTTCCAGAAATGTGTGCACGTGTAGGAGAGCCAGAGAGAGCAAGAGAGAGAGAGGGAGGGAGGGGGAAGGAGAGCTGATTGTGGATGAGTATCTCTGGGAAACAATGTGAGGGCACAGCGGTTGTGTGAAATTTAATTTCTGCTCAAATACAATCAGTGAGCTCAGTGCAGCTTAGGAAATTACTTGCTCCATTTTCATACATGAGCCCGGCTCGAGAGCGGAGTAAAGTGCACTTAAAGGCAAAAGCATAAACACTCGCGGACACGGAACGGACCGGTTCCCTTTCTTACACCCGGCCTGAGAAAGTCCGCTCGCGAGTTATCGGAGCGGTCGGGCTGTTAGGGAAAACATTCCCCTCCTTTAATTGACTGAAGCTTGTTTGACACAAATGTGCGGATTGCATTAGCATATTTTAATTATACTGAGAGCTGCCTCTGTGTAGCCCCAGAGTGTTCCTGCGGAGGGGAGGAGATAAAGCTACCCTCCTTTTAGAGCACACGTTCACCTCGACACCCCGTTTTCCTTGATGAAGTCTGGTTACCTGAAGAGCTTCCCTTAGTCCATGTTGTCTGCCTGCCATTACTGCTCGATTTGGAGAGGTTTGATTCAAGCACGCTTTCTTCAGGCTAAGCTGTGAAAATGATCAGTTCTGAAGGTCTGAGCTGTCATTTCCGTGTTTGGCTGTGTGTGTGTGTGTGGCTCAGGTTTCGAGGCGTGCCTGGAGGGTGTAATGTTGTCGCAATTGTGCTGGGCTTTCTGGCTTGAGCCGGTGCTTGGCCCCCTAGCCTTCGTTGCTGCTGCAGCGGCTGCTGCCTCTCCCAGGCCGTGACGATTCCGCTAAACTAATCAGGGCCAATGCGAGCCGAGCGTTGATTGCGGCACACGGCTGTGCTGTGATAAGGCATCAGCCGCTCTGGAACCCCTCCATGAGGACTTTATCTGAAACCCTGGGAGAAAGAGTGGCCTCGTCCTCTAAACGCCCCACCTCCCTGTTCCAAACTCCCCCGGCACTCTGCCCTGATAGAGAGGCCAACACTTGGCCCTCTGTGACCAGTCTCACTAACACCTGGCCCTTTCTCTCTCCTCCACTCATCTCCATTACCATCCGTTATCCACTCATATCTCTTTTCCCCTCTCCACCTCTTGTCTTTCTCCGGGGCCGCTATCGGCATGACCTCGCCCCGCTCTTCTCCCTCAGGGGCCTCCAGCCCTCCCACTACTGGACGCTCTCCCTGAGCGCTACTCTCAGCCTTTCAATGGGGCTTTCACAGCCCTCAAAGGCTCCTCTGTCTGCCTGTGTCTGCGATTCATACACCTCCTTTACCGGCCAACCTTCTGCCCTCGGGAATACTGGAGGTGTCACGGACACGCTTCCAATCTCCGCTTTGGCAGTTGATCCGGCGCAAGTCAACGTGCCGTGGAGCAGAGTTTATCAGTAGCGCATGGGGTGCGGGATAGAAAGAGGAAACTTCAGAAGTTTTTCTCGTATGTGATGCATCCTGTTAGGGATGGAACAGTCCAGCATGTTTGGTTATTCCTGACCAATCCCAGTTCCACTAAACGTGGGTCCTTGGGTCGTCCTTCTATATCACTGATGTCAGAAAAAACACCTACCATCTCCAATTTCTTTTAAAACATAGTCCACATATGAATCCATAGTTCCATAGTCTAAATACACTCAGCATCAGAAGAACACCTGCACCCAGAAGGAGGTGTGGGATGGCAGTAGTGTTGGGAAGGAAGATGAAGGTGACCAGGATCAATAACTGATGATGCATTTAGACTGATATGATCAATATTTATTGAGCTACACATACAGAAGTAGCATCCCTCAGTATGGCGTCGAGCCGCCATGTTGGCTAACCCAACATGCCAGGCGTCTCGGCTTGGAATTGTAGAGGTTCCTAATGGTGTCCTGTGATCATCCACCTATCAGAAGAACAACATACCCCCCACGCGCATTCGCCCCACCACCTCCAGTCTACGTTCTCGTTGCGGGTGCCAGCGCACACTCTAAATGTGATCATGTCAGTTTTGCCAAACTTAGAGTTTAAGTGGAGAGGGAATACGTTTGAACTGCCAACCTGCCAAACTATTGCCACCCATGGTAAAACCTCAATACGGCTTCCTGATTCACCTGTGATCCTGCAAACTGGCTGATTTTCACATTGTGTTTACACTCAAGACTCAACTCAAGACTGTAAACCGAGGTACCATGGCAGCGAGGTGAACATGCAGTGTATAGCAAACATTCTACCAACCTAGGAGCATGAGCTGTCTTAACGAATCTTCTAATTGTGGAAGAAATGGCACTACCCACAACATGCCAGGAAAAGCTTCTTATGCCACAGTTTATTGTGATGACAGTATATGCCATAGGTCTCTTCCTAGCATGGGGTTGCCACATGGCCTATTCATTTCCAGATGCCTGGCTTAGATCATTAAAGCCAGGGAAACAGCCATGCTGTGATCGCACTTTGTCGATTCACATGTTTAACAATGAGGAGCTTGTTTGGATGACCTTTACCATTGGCCGGACGCTCAAGGCCTTTGAATAGTAAACCATGGAAACGCGGTCTCTCCCCTCTTATAAATATGCCAGCACCTGAAATATTGGTAGACTTCCTGCGGTGGTTATGAATGATAATCTAGCCGAGGAGAAGTGAGCAGTACAGGAAAGTTCAGCGATTCTTATAAAAAAAAACTGAGAGAGAGAATCTCAGTTTTCAGCCAGTTTATCTGTTTCGTCTCTAGCGCAGGGATTCGCAGGGTGACCTTCTCTGTTCACTGAGTTGGAGAAGACTGATGAGTATTTCTGCCTGTCTGCTTTTCCTCCTGGGTTTGTTATCTGGCTCGAGTCGGCCAGACGCCGAGGGAGATGGGCTTTCTGAAGCTTTTGCTTTGAGCGCCGAGGACACGCGCCTGCAGATCTGCTCCTAATGACAAACGTCTGGACTGTTAAAACTGTTGAGCTCGGCTCAGGCTCACTTACGGGAGGTCTGAGGTCAATCAGACTCCTGTTCACACACACACACAACCCAACCAGCACACTCGGGCCTATTCAGGTCTGTTGACAATGAATGTAGCTGCAGGATCACAGAGTAAAGGTTTCTCTACCCCGCATGCTGCTGGATAGTTTCACTCTGCAGCCAAGCCCCATTAACCTCTCATACAAAAGCCACGGCGGGGCGGAAGAGCTTTCCTTCCCAGAACTTGCCCTTGTCCTACCCAAGAACCTCCGGTGGGGCTGGGAGAGGCCCCTGAGCTGGCTGGGCCCAGAGGAGAGTGAGCGAGTGGGTGGGCTTCCCCTAGTGAGAAGAGAAAAGTAAGATGGCTCTTTGATGATAATTAGGAGTGACCATAGCGACTGCTTTTTCCAGGTCCACCATAGCTACGGAATCTCTGAGGTCCCCTAATGAAAGATCACAGCCTGGGCAGACATGGCTCCTGGCATTGATGAGTAAGGCTGCTGAGCGAGGACCAGTGGGATCAGGCTCAGGAGTAAATGAATGGAAGGGAGATCTGGTCTGCACTTTGAAATTGAGTGCAGTCGCTAAAACAGTCTGATTTACACCGTGTGCCCCATGTGTAGCCGATCAGCCAAGACATGCCTTTTATTGGTGTTGTATTAGCTACAAGGCTAACGGAGCTAACGAGAAGCAAAAGGCAGGGTATTCTGAAACATGAAATACAGTGGGGAAAATAAGTATTTAGTCAGTCACCAATTGTGCAAGTTGTCCCACTTAAAAAGATGAGAGAGGCCTGTAATTGACATCATAGGTAGACCTCAACTATGAGAGACAAAATGTGGAAAAAAATTGAGAAAGTCATTTTGTCTGATTTTTAAAGAATTTATTTGCAAATAATGGTGGAAAATAAGTATTTGGTCAATAACAAAAGTTCATCTCAATACTTTGTTGTATATCCTTTGTTGGCAATGACAGAGGTCAAACGTTTTCTGTAAGTCTTCACAAGGTTGGCACACACTGTTGCTGGTATGTTGGCCCATTCCTCCATGCAGATCTCCTCTAGAGCAGTGATGTTTTGGGGCTGTCGGCGGGCAACACGGACTTTCAACTCCCTCCAAAGGTTTTCGATGGGGTTGAGATCGGGAGACTGGCTAGGCCACTCCAGGACTTTGAAATGTTTCTTACGAAGCCACTCCTTTGTTGCCCTGGCAGTGTGCTTGGGATCATTGTCATGCTGAAAGACCCAGCCACGTTTCATCTTCATTGCCCTTGCTGATGGAAGGAGGTTTGCACCCAAAATCTCACAATACATGGCCCCATTCATTCTTTCATGTACACGGACCAGTCGTCCTGGTCCCTTTGCAGAGAAAAACAGCCCCAAAAGCATGATGTTGCCACCCCCATGCTTCACAGTTGGTATGGTGTTCTTTGGATGCAAACTCCGCATTCACTTTCCTCCAAACACCACGCGTTGTGTTTTTACCAAAAAGTTCTACTTTTGGTTTCATCTGGACCATATGACATTCTCCCAATACTCTTCTGGAACATCCAAATGCTCTCTAGCAAACTTCAGACGTGCCTGGATATGGACTGGCTTAAGCAGGGGGGACACGTCTGGCACTGCAAGATCTGAGTCCCTGGCGTCGTAGTGTGTTGCTGATGGTAGCCTTTGTAACGTTGGTCCCAGCTTTCTGCAGGTCATTCACTAGATCCCCCCTTGTGGTTCTGGGATTTTTCCTTACCGTTCTTGTGATCATTTTGACCCCACGGGCTGAGATCTTGCGTGGAGCCCCAGATCGAGGGAGATTAGTAGTGGTCTTGTAGGTCTTCCATTTTCTGATTATTGCTCCCACAGTAGATTTCTTCACATCAAGCTGCTTGCCTATTGCAGATTCAGTCTTCCCAGCCTGGTGCAGGTCTACAATTCGGTTTCTGGTGTCCTCCGACAGCTCTTTCGTCTTCACCATAGTGGAGTTTGGAGTGTGAGTGTTTGAGGTTGTAGGCAGGTGTCTTTTATACTGTTAACGACTTCAAACAGTTGCCATTAATACAGGTAATGAGTGGGGGAAAGAGGAGCCTCTTAAAAAAGAAGTTACAGGTCTGTGACAGCCAGAAATCTTGCTTGTTTGTTATTGACCAAATACTTATTTTCCACCATTATTTGCAAATAAATTCTTTAAAAATCAGACAAAATGACTTTCTCAATTTTTTTCCACATTTTGTCTCTCATAGTTGAGGTCTACCTATGATGTCAATTACAGGCCTCTCTCATCTTTTTAAGTGGGACAACTTGCACAATTGGTGACTGACTAAATACTTATTTTCCCCACTGTATGAATACTGTTAAATGTATACTGCCTACTCAATTAAAAGTGGAACTAGGGAGCCCTAAATATCGTTACTGTCCTCCAAATGCCAACTTTACAGGAGAGGGCAAAAACCTCCTTAAATTTAATGGAAGTCAATGGAACCAGACATCTTTCCAAGAAGCTTTGGACCATTTCTGTTGGTCCATTCCTCATGAAACGTTAACACAGTGTAAAGAGCAGATGCTGTGTTCAAATGATGCATGAAAGTGAAAATCGACAGAAATGGATATACATGTCTTTCTCTGGGCAGCAACGATATGCTTGAGTAAAAAAGGACATGAATATTTAACCATACTAAAGTATGTTACAAGTCAGACGTTTTATACACGGCTCTTCCTCACGTCTTTATCTTAATGCTTTACTTCAGAATGAAAGTGAAGACATCAATCTATAAAATAGCCCTCATGGAATTATACAGTCCACCTTAAACCCCTCCAGAGTGGAGCTGTACAGGAGGAGGAACCAGCTTCCTTACCCTGCAGTGGAGCTGATAGAACAAGGTTTATTACTAAGCACGTTTGGAGCGATTCTATTGGTCGGTCCATCATGAATATTCACCAACCTGAAAGGAGAACTAGAGCTTTTACACTGTGCAGAAAAAGAGATCAAAGTTTTTACACCACTAAATATATATTAGAGGTGGAGATATGGAGGAGTATCATACTGTGTACATCAGGAGTAGATGTGGTGTATCAGGATATAGACTGGTTCAGACTCTCATCAGGTGGAGCTGTTCAGTGTACGGCTGTAGAGTCTTTAAGATCACCAGCTACATCCATCCAAGTGTATATTTTTACGAATTAAAGACCAACTGGCGTAGCTGCAGACTTTTCGTTTTATGGTTTTTGGCTGTTTTAATAAAAACAGGACATCTGAATGCACAGAAACAGAAAATGCTGTTTTAACTGGAAGGCTTTTGCAGGCTGTAAACACTCAGGAAACAAAAACACCACCAGAATAAAGAGAGAAATATCCTATGGGCTTTGAGATAACGGCTACTGTGAATGACGGTATGATTTCCTGTGTAAATACAGTATAACTGAGTAAAAGTACAGGCATTCAGATTCAATAATACTTGAGTGAAGCACAGATCTGCAGCGATAATGCAACAAAGTCCGCCCCCTCCTACTCATTAGCACTGTGCAGTCTCACTCACTCTCTCTCTCTCTCTCACTCATCATCTACACCACTTACCCTCCTGGGTCGCTGGGGGCGGGGGTGCTGTTCCATGCCTACGTCACAACACTTTCCTTAAACTACCTTCAGGTGTCAAACAAACCTGAATGGTTTTTAACACAGTGTGATACACGGATATCTATAAAAGTGGAAGACCCTACAATCACACAGTACCAGTCAAAAGTTTGGACACACCCATCTGTTGGTGATCTTAAAGACTCTACAGTGGTACACTGAACAGCTCCACCTGATGAGAGTCTGAACCAGTCCATATCCTGATACACCACATCTACTCCTGATGTACACAGTATGATACTCCTCCATATCTCCACCTCTAATATATATTTAGTGGTGTAAAAACTTTGATCTCTTTTTCTGCACAGTGTAAAAGCTCTAGTTCTCCTTTCAGGTTAGTGAATATTCATGAGGGACCGACCAATAGAATCGCTCCAAACCTGCTTAGTAATAAACCTTGTTCTATCAGCTCCACTGCAGGTTAGAAAGTTGGTTTATCCTCCTATAAAGGTCCACTCTGGAGGGTTTTAAGGTGGACTGTATAATTCCATGAGGGCTGTTTATTGTTTGATGTCTTCACTTTTATTCTACAGTAAAGATTTTAAAGATGAACAGATGGAGAACCTGATATGAGGAGCCGTGTTTAAACATTTGATGGGTACTATAGGTGTCTTGGCTGACTGAGAAATCATGATGGATCCCTACAGCACTGTAGGGGGTGCATTTGTTTGCCTAATGTGTATATCTGAGGTACCTTAAGACTAGAGAAACGGCTCGGGTCATGGATAAGGACACTTTCTCTATAAACAGTATAAAGTGTTTCTCATTGGTTTTGTTGTATATAATTGGAATCATTTCCATATTGCTCAATCTGTCATTAATATGCTTGCTTATGCAGCCCAAGTGGAGCCTGCATGGTCCATAACACTATTATAAATAGGAGGAATCAGAACCTTCCCACAGTCCAAGAAATTCAAAACTCAGCCTGACCTGGGAACAGCACGGCTAAGTTGTGAAATCTGAGAGCTTTGGTGCCGCTGCACCTCCTAGCACCGCAGACTCAGCTCTAAAACCCAATAAAACATCGGCGTTTGATAAACACTACTTTTACGGTCGGCGTGTAATGGCTGTGGAATACTCCGCCGATTGGCTCCCAGGGAAAGGAAGCAGAAATGAATGAGCGGGGCTGTGGAAAGAGAAGTCTATTTAACATTAAGAGTGCTCCCCCTCACAGCAGTTTCAAACACGCCAGAGGAATTAGAGGCCTCATCCTTCAAGGTCATAATTAGAGCAGGCGGAAGGCTCCTCAGATTTATGTTTGTTGGCTCCGGCTCTACAAACAGGAATCAAATGCCAGACACTGCAGCGCCTAAATATTTCAGGCAGCCTGCTTTACAGCCCAGGCTGGTTCCACTGCTAAACATTGTGTGCATTATGTTGCCCGTGTGTGGTAGGTGGTGTTGGGGGGTGGTGTGTGTTTATGTGTGTCTCAGGTGTCTGTTTCTTCAGGAGGCTAACGGTCTGTTGAGGTAGTGAAAGAAAGAGTAATGTCCGTAGCCCTGTGTCTGTGGGGAAATAGGGGCCGTGTTGGAAGCGCGAACTTTGATCCCTTCCATGGCCGTGAAATGGGCTCCCCCTGACTTCTTCTGGGTATCCGTGTCCGGTGTTCGAGTCCCGGTGAGACTGGGGGCTTTGGTGTGAAATGCCTGTTTTCATGCATGTCAATCAGGCTAATGGCATCCGCACATGGGAACGGCCAAGGTGGAATTCGTTCCCATGTGCGGAGTCTGCGCTGAAGCCGCACCCATAATGAAACTCTCTCATAGGCACAGATAGCCACTAAGGGAAAAACACTATTAGAGTGATTAAGGGAGCAGTCAGTCCTATCGCGGCAGCTGCTGTTGTGATATGGATGGAAGCATTATCTTCAATTGGCCACTAATGAGAAGCTTGAGTTCCTTTTGTTCTTCAGCTGCACACGGCAACAGCGTTACGCTGTTAGCAAGTCGATACCTTTGGCAACAGCGTCTTGGCCGGCGCTGAAAGAAGGTATCATGTGTTATGTATTATCTGCTACCTTGGGCCTTAGGGACTGGCCTTATTTCTGGAGAGGTGAAATGAGCGTTGGCTTTAATAGAATTCATGTTTTATCCCTCACATAAAGGCCATAATGTGAGCTCGGAACCAGCGCTGTCAGACGGTGGGCTGCGGGTTCTCAGTGGACCAGCCCTGGTAAAAGATCAGGTGGTGCAATGCATCGCTTGGTAATGCGTGTTGCGATATTGGCTCGTGGGATATTCACGATACAGGAACCTGTTGTTAATTTAGAATTGGGAATTAGAAGTAGAATTAGACTTTAGAACCATTTTGCCAATTGTGCTTGCACCACCCGTGGAGGGAAACACCCACATACACACTAGGTGGGAGCGAGGACACTTGCCCGGACTGGTGGGCAGCCCTATCCATGTGGATTGCTGTAGGCATTCCGATCAGTATGATGAGTTTCATGGGTGTTTTGAAGGCTCAAGACGTTCACATCATTCATTCATTCATCCATTCATCCACCTAATCCACCCCCCACTTGGGTCGCAGGCAGTGCTTGTGTTTTATTAAATCTCCAACAGTTTCAAACATTAAACAGTACAGAAAATAGTAGATTAACTTCACCTCATTAAAAGTAATGGGGGCTCCAGAGGCTGCACCAGCAGCGGTGGCAGCAGGCTAGGGTGGGGAGTTATCGCAGTTCCAGAAGAGAGAGCATGGACGTTTGCAACATGGTGTCAACCTGGGTTTCAAAAGAGTTTCGATCTTTTATTGCATAAGTTGGGCTTGGTGAAGGTGAAGGCCTTTTCTGAGCATATTGTGGACGATGTGATCAGTATGTGAGGAACATTGACCAGCAGTATCCAGGACATCATAATTAGAAGCACTGTGTTCGATGTGTAGAATTTAACAATGGTGGGTTGCCAGTTTGATTCCTTGAACTGAGAGTAACAGCTGAAATGCCCTTGAGGAAGGCACTTAACCCCCAAATGCTCCATGGGGGCCATGGGTAGGGCTGCCCACTGTTCCGGGCAAGTGTGCTTACTGCCCCCAAGCATGTGCGTTCACTAGTGTGTGTGTATGTGGGTTTTTCAGGTGGTCTTAGGTGGTCTTAGGTGGTTATGCATGGTTAACTGTAGCACAATCTGGGTTCACAGATCTGTTTTATTCTAAGACACAGCAAACTGTAATATGCAGCAGGAGAATCGCAGTCAGTTCTAACAATGATAGAGAGCAGTGTTGAGTAATATTATTATTATTATTATTATTATTATTATTGTAGATCAAACTGTTTCCTTTGTCATTTGAGAGCAACTAATGACCAAGATAATTAGCCAGTTAGGCCACTTTTATTACGTTTTTTTAAGACTTGACCTTTAATAAGTGAAGACACTAACACTAAATATCCTCAGCTAAACTTTACAGAATGTTATCCTCAACTAAACTTTACCGAATGTAATCCTCAGCTAATCTTTACAGAATGTAATCCTCAGATAAACTTTACAAAATGTAATACTCAGAAACTTTACAGAATGTTATCTTCAGCTAAACTTTACAGAATGTTATCCTCAGCTAAACTTTACAGAATGTTATCCTTAACTAAACTTTACAGAATGTTATCCTCAACTTATCCTCAAGCTAAACTTTACAGAATGTTATCTTCAGCTAAACTTTACAGAATGTTATCCTCAACTAAACTTTACAGAATGTTATCCTCAACTAAACTTTACAGAATGTTATCCTTAACTAAACTTTACAGAATGTTATCCTCAACTAAACTTTACAGAATGTTATCCTCAACTAAACTTTACAGAATGTTATCTTCAGCTAAACTTTACAGAATGTTATCCTCAACTAAACTTTACAGAATGTTATCCTCAGCTAAACTTTACAGAATGTTATCCTCAACTAAACTTTACAGAATGTTATCCTCAGCTAAACTTTACAGAATGTTATCCTCAACTAAACTTTACAGAATGTTATCCTCAACTAAACTTTACAGAATGTTATCCTCAGATAAACTTTACGGAATGTTATCCTCAGATAAACTTTACAGAATGTTATCCTCAGATAAACTTTACAGAATGTAATCATCAGATAAACTTTACAGAATGTAATCATCAGCTAAACTTTACAGAATGTAATCATCAGCTATACTTTACAGAATGTTATCCTCAGATAAACTTTACAGAATGAATGATCAGATAAACTTTACAGAATGTAATCATCAGCTATACTTTACAGAATGTTATCCTCAACTAAACTTTACAGAATGTAATCCTCAGCTAAACTTTACAGAATGTAATACTCAGCTAAACTTTACAGAATGTAATCCTCAGATAAACTTTACAGAATGTAATACTCAGCTAAACTTTACAGAATGTAATCCTCAGATAAACTTTACAGAATGTAATCCTCAGATAAACTTTACAGAATGTAATCATCAGCTATACTTTACAGAATGTAATCCTCAGATAAACTTTACAGAATGTAATCCTCAGATACACTTTACAGAATGTAATAATCAGATAAACTTGCATGAAGCTGACCAGGCCCTCCGCATCACGCTGTCATGTATTAACCTATTGAATAAGGCTGTGTTAACAGGAAAGAGCTGATTTCTACAACAGCACTTTCAGTGTTGAAGTGTCTGATTCATCCGACCCTGTTCCGTATTGCCCTCAGGCTTTTTCTCTAGTCAGAGAGAAGCATAAAAATAGCTGACCACTGGAGTGGCCGGAGGGTTGGCTTGTGTTCCTCAGCACACTCACTCGCTCACAATCTGCAGGCTCAGGGGGCAGTGTGGGCGCCGCACAGGCAGAAAGCCGTGCTTCAATACTGAGAGTTTTAAAGAAAAGAGCTGTCGAGGCAGAGCGATGAGGCCGGCAGCAGCTGGCCAACCCAGGATCCCAGCGTGACCGTGTCACGGCCAGAGGGGCTGGGGCCGACAGGCTGAGACCATCACCCCTGCCTTAGGGGCTGTTTACCTGACCCTACGACCTTCAACCTGCAGGGGTCGCCCAGGGTGGAAAGTTTCAACTTGGGGTCAAACTCCAGGGTTTGTTTTTTACTCCTCCACCTGCTCCGAGGAAATCAGGGCATGTTTTATTCATGTGAGTTTTCCAGTATCTGTGTGTGCCCGAGAGTGCGCGCTTCCAGTGCCAACACCATCTTAGACCAACAGCTGCCCATTTACATTCACATATAACGAGCAGTACAGATTACAAGCCTGTGAAGTTACAGTAACAGATGCCACGTTTACCATGTTTATATCTTCTACTGTACAATTACCAGTTCAGAGACGTAGATGGTTTTATTTTTATAATGGTGACATTTTCCTGAAACTGTATTTATTAAACTGCTGACTGTAGAGAAAGTGTAGGAGCTGATCTAGGAGACATGATAGGGTGAAACTGATCATCAGTCCCCGTTTATCCACCTCCACGAGACAAGACATACACAAGGTCCACTATTAAAAAGCAATCTGCTTGTTGTAGTCGTCCCTCCAGGGCAGATATGGAGTAGGGCATATATATATGAGATAAGATAAGATAACCTTTTATTATCCCACTCGGAGTAATTTACATTGTTACAGCAGAGCAATAGCAGCAGAACAGATACAGAACAAGAGGTAGACTAAAGTGCAGGTTACAGAATACAAAATAAAAATGAAATTAACAGCTGTTAGGTTCAAAATACAATAAAATACAACAAGAACCTGCACATATTTACATTGTAATTGCACAGATATGTACCGCACGGTTCATATACAGGTTAATATATGTGCCAGTATGTAAAAATACTTGGTTTTCTTTGGACAGTGATGATATGAGTTAACACCCTTAGGAAAAAACACCTTCACTCATTTATGGCATTTAGCTGATGCCCTTATCCAGAGCCACTTACAAGGTTAATCGTATTACAGGTAGGCCAGTGTAGTGTTAGGAGTCTTGCCCAAGGACTTGCCCAAGGATAGCATAGTCACCCAGACTGGGTTTCGAACCCCAGTCTCCAACATGTGGTGGTGACTCTCCGGCGGGTAGTGGTATTATCCACTGAGCTACACCAACCACTCATACACTCACACTCAGGGGCACCGTTAGGTTATTAAGATATTAATCATCAATATTTTTATTATTATTATTATTGTGATTATTATTATTATTATTATTATTATTAGTAGTAGTAGTAGTAGTAGTAGTAGTAGTAGTAGTAGTAGTAGTATTAGTAGTAGGAGTATTATTATTATTATTATTATTATTATTAGTAGTAGTAGTAGTAGTAGTATTGTTGTTGTTTTGTTGTTGTTGTTGTTGTTATTATTATTATTATTATTGTTATTATTGTTATTGTTATTATTATTATTATTATTATTAGTAGTAGTAGTAGTAGTAGTAGTAGTAGTAGTAGTAGTAGGAGTATTATTATTATTATTAGTAGTAGTAGTAGTAGTAGCAGTAGTAGTAGGAGTATTATTATTATTATTATTATTATTATTAGTAGTAGTAGCAGTAGTATTAGTAGTAGGAGTATTATTATTATTATTATTAGTAGTAGTAGTATTAGTAGTAGTAGTAGTAGTAGTAGTAGTAGTATTAGTAGTAGTAGTAGTAGTATTGTTGTTGTTAATATTATTATTATTATTATTATTATTATTAACAACAACAATACTACTACTACTACTACTAATAATAATAATAATAATAATAATAATAATAATAATAATAATAATAATAATAATAATAATATTAGTAGTAGTAGTAGCAGTAGTATTAGTAGTAGGAGTATTATTCATATTATTAGTAGTAGTAGTAGTAGTAGTAGCAGTAGTGTTGTTGTTGTCATATAATGTCAATCCTGTTAATGGGACAAAACTGAGCTGATAATAAATACAGTGAACCAGAAGTAAACTCTTACAGTGTGTACAGTACATTCTGGTGGCGTCAGCCGAGGAGACTGGCTGTCTGCTAAGACAGTGAACTCTATTTTCTCTTGGTACTTTAACTCTGTTGTTGTTTCTTAATGGTATTTATTTTTGGCATTGCAAAAACTGCAGCTACAGATCTGTTTTTCTGTAAGCTCTGCCTCAAGACATCAAGTGTGATGTGATTTCAAGAGCCATCGACTCGTGCTTGTGGTGAATAAGGTCCTGGGTGTTGTACAACCTTTTGCTTCTTAGCTTTGATTCCTGACACAGTCATTACAAACCACTTGTCTAATTATTTGTAAAGTGCTGGATTGCTGTTAGATTTTGACACCCGGTTGTAGGGCTGTGTAATTGTTTAGGAAATCATTTCCAGCCTTTTCCTCGTTTAGGACAGAAAAACTGTTATAGCCTCAAAGGTCTGACAGTATACCAACTTTACCTGTTTATCTGCAGGTACAAATGTACACCTTTCCCCTGAGAAGAAAAACATAAATACTTTTTAAATGAATGACAAATTAAACAGTGGGTGAAACCGTCATCATCAAAAGAATAGCTGCACCCAGGTAGGTGTGGTGTGGGATTGCAGTGGTGTCGGGAAGGAAGATAAAGGTGACCAAGATCAATAACTGATGATCAGTTTAGACTGATATGATCAATATTTATTGAGCTACACATACAGAAGTCTGTCTCTCAGTATGGCGTCGGGCCGCCGTGTTTGCTAACCCAACACGCCAGACGTCTCGGTATGGAGCTGTAGAGGTTCCTAATGGTGTCCTGTGATAATCCATCCCATGCAGCTTGAACATCCTCACACAGTTCCTGCAGATGGTGCGGTAGGGGTGGAGGTGGAATGACACCAAGCTTTGACAACAAACCAAATCTTGGTGCTGACCACGGTGCCTCCACACACGGATTCGTTGGGCGTCTCCACCAAGACTAAAGCGGGACTCGTCACTGAAGATGACCCGCTGCCATTCTGAGTCACTCCATGACAGTCTGGTACGACACCACTGCAGTCTTTGGTGACGGTGACGTGGTGTTAAGGACAGTGTGTGTGCATGTAGTCCTGCGTCAAGCAGCCATTTTCCCATTGTGTGTGTGTGTGTGTGTGCGCATCTGTCTGTCTGTCTGTCTGTGTGTGTGTGTGTGCCTCTGTGTGTGTGTGTGCGCATCTATCTGTCTGTGTGTGTGTGTGTGTGTGTGTGTGTGCGTGCTTCTGTCTGTCTGTCTGTCTGTCTGTGTGTGTGTGTGTGTGTGTGCCTCTGTGTGTGTGTGTGCGCATCTGTCTGTCTGTCTGTCTGTCTGTCTGTGTGTGTGTGTGTGTGTGTGCCTCTGTGTGTGTGTATGCGCATCTATCTGTCTGTCTGTGTGTGTGTGTGTGTGTGTGCGTCTGTCTGTCTGTCTGTCTGTCTGTCTGTCTGTCTGTCTGTCTGTCTGTGCCTCTGTGTGTGCCTCTGTGTGTGCCTCTGTGTGTGCCTCTGTGTGTGCCTCTGTGTGTGTGTGTGTGTGTGTGTGTGTGTGTGTGTGTGTGTGTGTGTGTGTGTGTGTGTGTGTGTGTGACAGACAGAGTAGCTAAAAGCGTATAGTGACTTCTCCTACATCTACATCCATCACCTACATACTGTACTCAGTATATCCGTACGCTATTTCCCTTGTACACAGACATCTCAGTTATGCCATCAGTAGAAGAGATGAATACTCCATCTACTCCAAGAATGTTCTGGAGAATAGTGGCTGACTGGAGGCACGCAATTGTCGTAGTTGTTTCTTCTGTGTGGAATGTGGACCGGGGCTTTGTCCCTGCAGCTGTTTGCTGGAATGAGAGAATCTAATCTGAGATAGCGGCGAAATTTTTCAGTCTCGTGGACACATTCTCACTTCTGCAAAACCCGCAGCAAGGCCATGACCGGCATACAAACCCTCCGTCTAACTATAGCGCTTAGGGTCAAGGGCAGGGCTGATCTGACTGCCCTACTTGAGTAAGGTGTTTGTGTTGGTCTGAGGTTAACGACAAGCATTCATCATGTATTTGCATGCCTTGCTCTTGTTAGAGAGGCGACGGATTGTACATGTCACGGCGAGACAAAGAAACGGCGCGCTTAAAAATACAGTTGGAAGCTCCGAGTGCCGTGATTTATATCAGCGCCCCACATACAGCGCTGCTAATCATGCGCTCCTTCAATCAAACACGAGGCTGGGGAGGTGTTGGGGATGGTATCCAGAATATGCCCAGAAAAGCATATGTCAGATGGTGCGGTGATTTATCACAGATATGATAAATAGTGTCATGTTGCCCAGCCCTTGTCTGAGTGTCAGTAAAGCAAATAAGGGACAGCATGACACTCTGTTGTGCGAGACAATCAGTGCCAGAAGGTAACGTAGAGCAGAGCTCAACTGTAGAGCTTTAATCTGGCCTGAGAACTTCCTGTTTGAGTCAGATCCAACCTGACACACAGCGTCAGTCCAAACCCGACCCAAGCCTGACCAAATTCCAATTTAAACTTGACCACATTGTTAAGTTTTGAGTCACGTCTGGATAGACTTTCCATAAGGCACCCTTCTTACAGTGTGCAGTGCTGATATAGGTGTAGTCCTGAAACCATATATCTGCATATAGAACATATAACATATCATATACTGAGGATATATTAGTCCGCAGACACACGGATGGACCACAGGCTGTAACTGTAGAACTACAGAGTGGTCAGTGGAGCTGATAAATGGACATTGAGTGTAGATACAAAGAGGTAGACCAAACTGTGGTGTAATGCGGAGCTACTGCCCATCCTGTGCTATCTGATGCCGCTGTCTAGGCTGGGTGCCACTGCCTGCCTGCGTTACTGACCAGTTTGACTACCAGGGAGCTTCCCCATGTCTTGTGCTGTGAGGGGGCTTCACCTGCATCCCGCATGCCCATCCAGCGATCCTGCTATTTCCTCACAGACCAATCAGACGTCAGAAATACTAGAGCGCTTTTCCGGTATGCTAAAGCTGGACTAAGGTGGACAGCGTGGTCTGAAAGACTCTACAGAAATTAGACCCAACACCTCTGACTTTTACAGGGTGACTTGTAGCAGATCATGCGTGGCATAATTTGAAGAGTGTTTAATTGGTAGCATAACGTGTTTTTTATTTTATTTATTTATTTATTTTTAAACCTTTTAAATAGAAATCGATAAACAGATAATATGCCACATGTAAGCGTGCTCTCCCATAGAGGACATGTAAACTTATTTTCACTCTGAAAACCAAAGATGCATGTCATTTTAGGGGTTTATAAACTTTTGCATATGGCTAAAACATGAAAAATAACTTTGGGCTAAACAAAATGAGTGTCATTTTGGCTGCACTGTTCAGGACTCGATTGATTTACTGCTCATTTTCCATGCATCCATTTTCTTATGGGATTTTGGCTTCAGTGAGCCAAATCTAAAGTGCTTTAAGGTTATGAAATCAGTGAAGAATAAAGAATTTAGACAAGACTAAGTGAGGGGCAGCCAGGGAGACCTAAACATGAAGTTTATACGCGACCCTGTCTGACCCCCGACTAGATCTAACTGCTCCCGATATTTAAGAATCCAGCATATATCTCTATAGAGGATACACATACTTACATGCACAAGCTCTCCTTTATCTCTGCATTAACAGGGCTAATCGCTCAACTGTCTGTGTGTGTGTGTGTGTGTGTGTGTGTGTGTGTGTGTGTGTGTGTGTGTGTGTGTGTGTGTGTGTGTGTGTGCGCCACACACAGATTTGATTAATGGCAGCGAGTGCGGCACAGTCTGCCCGCAGTGCCAGTGAGTTTGCGAGCGAGGTGTGTGCGCGCAGAGAGCCGGTTTCGCTGGTCCACCTCCCAAGGTTTTGCGAATCTGAAGATCAATAGCTTCCTTGAGGTGTGGGCCGATCAGGATTACAGCAAGGCTGAGGGTGTGTGAGCTTCTGGACCCTGTTGAAAGCAAAACCCACACTGGAGATTGACGGCGTGTGGCACACCATGTTGATCATTATCACAATATTGACTTCCTGCAGTAATAATATTGCAGAAGGCTGCGAAACGCAAATGAGCCTTTGGGGCTGTCTTGCCATGGTAGACGCTTCCAGATCGTGAACCTTATGCACCTTTATCAGCTCCACAATAGAAGTGTGGGATCTATAAGTCATACACATTCCACTGGCGTCTGAATATATTAAAATCGTCTCCTCTGTTATTTGGCCTGTATTGAATCTTTGGGTCATTTTTATGTCAGGAGTGGAGGAAATTGATTAATCTTGCAACTAGTAATGTGTCATGATATCAAATTTATGGCACGTAATTGCATAAAATATATTGGCATCGGACAGCTGTTAAGATTTGACTGATGTTTTATAAATTATAAATTTTTTTAAAATAAAAGTCTGATTTTTATTCCACATTTTCATGGACGTTTCTGCACTGAATCCAATTACTGAGCTTAATTAAGCTCTCTTTTTAATCAAGCATGCCCTTGGTGGCTAAATATTGACAAGATCCGCAATATTACGCCGTCTGTGTGAGGCAAGAGGCCATGATTCTGCTACAAATAGCTCCTTTTTATTGACACCTCATCAAACAGGCACATCACCGCACGCTACTGGCCACACACCCAGACAGTAACAACCCACTCACACACAAAACTCACACAACTAGACCCACACCCCAACACAGAATGACACGAACAATACCTACCACATACTATTTAAATGTCAGGCTGCTAATTTACCAACATAAAATTTCTCACCTTCCTGGTGTCAGCATGGCCACACCTCGAGAGACCAGTGCCAGCCTAAGTGCCAGCCTATAGCACACACAGGTCACTATAGCATGCTCAGAAAAGCATATGATCTCTCACAGTAACAAAATGATGCTAATTTTGATGCTAATGCTAATGATTTAGCCCACCTTTGCATCCCACCTGCTCAGCAGAGAGTTGTCCGCTGCTGTATGTGCCAGGCTTAAAATTTGGTTATTGCATCCCTACTAGCTATGTAGATTAAGCTTCTGCAGGCTAGCAGCTTTGCTAATCAAACAGCTGTTCAAACAGGTGTCACGCTAACTTTACCTGGCTAGCTAATCGGCTAATTATGCTAAATGTTTACCAAAAAGATGCTACATCTTTCATACAGTGTTATGTCTTGATGCCCCCGAGTCAGTTGATATAATATATTGCATGCAATGACCTTTAACCTTACATTATGCCAGTTTAATTAAATGTACATTACAAGCTTTCAAGTTTCATGTAATCCAGTCACCATATAAAGCCAGGTTATCCCCTATCCACCTGATATAGGTGTGTCAGAGTGTTTGAGTGCATTAGAACACTCGGATGATCCAGCAAATGTACCCTCAGCAGGTGAGGATATTCAAGCTGCATGGGATGGATTATCACAGGACTCCATTAGGAACCTCTACAGCTCCATACCGAGACGTCTGGTGTGTTGGGTTTAGCGAACACGGCGGCCCGACACCATACTGAGAGACAGACTTCTGTATGTGTAGCTCAATAAATATTGATCATATCAGTCTAAATTCATCATCAGTTATTGATCCTGGTCTCCTTTATCTTCCTTCCCAACAGCACCACACTCCCACACCTCCTTCTGGGTGCAGTATACATCATTTTGTTCGAATGTAGTGCAGGCCCATCTTTAGTCACATCTAGTACTATAATGTGCTGTTCATAGATTGTGGGCCACATCACAGTGGTAATGTTCATTCGCGGTTTTTCCAATTCAGCGCAGTCGTATGCCTCAGTCTCCATCAGACCAGTCTGAATCCACCTCACTTTCCTCCCTGCGGTCAGTTATTGTGCCAGACCCGCAGTTCAAACATCCCCTGGCCTCAATTAGCGCAGGAGTTTCAACTATTGAACCGCACTTCCATTCTGGAGAGCAGCTAATGCATTAGTAATTCACAGAGACCCTTATTAGAATTCCAGGATCTTTTTTTTACCCCCCCCCTTTAACTTTCCATGAGTTCAACTTCTTTGCGGCGGCGGACTCCCAGTCGACGCTGGCTGTTTGTGTAGTGGATTTGTACGAGGCTGTAATTAAAGTGGCGCGCTGTGCGCCGCTCTCCCAGGGAGAGGTAGCCAGGTAGAGTCGTGGCGGAAGAACGACCATCTGTCTAGCCCTGCAGAATGCGCTGTCTTAATTGGCCTTAGGCCTCCGTGAGGGCTTTTTTTTTGCACTCGGAATGAGATTACATCTCTTCATTTGCATGCCTTTTGTTTTCGTGGGTGGATTCGGAGCTCCAGTTGGCAGGTGGCTCTTCGTAAAAAAGCTCGCACACTCTCGGCGGGCTTCCGCTTCACATGCTTAGCTGCTAAATGTGCCTTAAAAATGTGCAGGTGAAAAAAAGAAAGTTCAGTTCGGTGTATCACAGGGGAGGCAAGTGCAGCTTGCTTAATGCCCACATCTCCTGTTCAGCCCACACTGTAGTGCCAGATAAGTTTCGGATGCTATCTAGCTGGGGGTCCATTCGCGGCCTGGGTGACCCCACACGATGCAGATTTCAGTGCGTTGCCTCATCCAGCTATCCTGATTCAGTTCATAAGCTAGCTAACCCATTAACTGGCTAACTAAAGGCTCACTAGCTACGTTCCTTCTGCTCTGGGTTAGGAGTGTGGCATAGGGGTAGGGTTGCCACCCGTCTTGTAAAATGCAGAATCGTCCTTTATTTGGCAATTAAATGTCGCGTCCCTTACGATACACACGTCTGTCACACACACATGAACCCGCACCCCCCTCCCGTCCTGTCCTGAAAGTGGCAACCCTAAATAGGGGTAATGCACGATACAGCAGGAATGGCATTCCAAGCCATGTAGGCTTTAACATAGACTGTCTAAGTTGCTGCTGTTAATCCACTTTTCCCTGTTGGTCACATGATTCCTTAATGCTATTTTCTTATTTATTTAATATAAAGAATGTGATCTAACAGCTGCAAATATGCAGGGCTTTATTTAGCTCGTTTCTACCATGCTAAAGTGCCTGCAAAGCATGAATAGGAATAATGACACACTAGACCGATAACAACCAGCGCTTACCAGTCTTGACTGTGCTCTGAATGAGCTCTGGAAATACCACACTGCATCTACAGTAAAGTAGGGCTCATGCATATTTCATACAGGGACTGTAAACATGGTAGCACATGGAAAGCCAGCGTGCGCATGACCATGGACGTTCAGTCGTATGCTAAAGTTTGTGGCCCCCGGATAAAATTACATCATATTTTCGTTTGAATTCTGAATTCATCATTTTGTCAAGGTGCTCTAGGAACATTTCATCACTGTTTGCGGAGCTGTCTGGCATTCTCAACATTCTGGAGGCAGCCTGCTACTGATAAGCTCATTGGACCTGTGTCTGATCAGACCTGGTAGCATGGAATACCTCCGCACGAATACGGATAACAGCTGTGACTGGATTTGGCATGCACTCGACAGGTTTCTGGATGTAGGCCACGTCAGTGTTCAGACACTCCTACATCAAAGGATTGTGTAGTTGGTCCAGATTTGGTGGATGCCTTCCCTGGCACGATTCTGAGGAGAATTCCCAGTAGACTTGGATTTTATCCACTGCTGGTAGACCCGTATGACCGTACGCTTCCATACACCTGCAGATTCAGCTACTTCCTTCACACTATGGTCTTTGGCCACGCCCACATGCAGTCCCTCCTTTTAGCCAATCAATAACATCTGCTCTGGAGCCATTTTCCACACATGGAACGAGACATTCCCTGCACTGTAGCACCTCTTCTCGATCCATGGATACCGTCAATCACACCCCACAGGTGTTTAAAGCCCCATCATCCTCACACAGCGCCATCTGCAGGAGCCTGAAGTTACTACCACCTTAAACGCACAAGGAGACTCATTTTTTGTCTGGTGAGCTTGAATGAGACATTACTATTTCTAGCTAGCTATGGTATATTATTGATGGTTTTATCGATGGACACCTGGCTGCTCCTTAAAAGACCCTCCTGGTGTCGTTTATAATGTTTAAGTCTTCATTGTATATCTGCAAGCCAGTTTAAGGTGGAATGTGTGTGCGTGTGGCGCCCACATGGTTGAGTTGTGATCTAATCCCGAACGGGCTGCTGTGCTCTGGCTCTGTGAGTGTCGGAGAAGGCCGGAGTGACAGACGCACTGCCAGACGCACAGTGCTAATGGTGCATATCTCACAGGGAGGGAACACACACACAAGCGTGCACACACACACACACTAACGCACACACACACACACACACAAACGTACAGTTGCTGGCGTAAATGGTCTTGTGTCTGTGTGTGACAGAGCACATTGTTCAGTCTCACGCACGGCTGGGGGCTTTGTTCCTAATTGGCCCCCAGGCACTAATGGGCCCAGTGAACATCCTCATCCTCATACACACAGAGTCTTCCTTGCTACACCACACCCCCCACCAACCCACCCACCACCACCTCCTTACCACCATCTCACTTCCTTCTCTACCCACTTACGGGCAGTTCGCAGACGGAGGTGTGTCAGGTATGCGTGCGTTTGTGAGTCAGCATGTTGTTCTGCTGCATTTGAGTGTTTAGAAAATTCAAGGCTCTCCTCTTTGACTCTTCCACCACAGTGGTACAGAGATAAACAGACTTCCTGTCTGAGAGCAACATGTGTAAATATTTAATGACTTTTAAAGAGTTTTTTCAGCAGCGCATGGCTAAATGTGAGCAGTAGCTGAAAGATAGAGTTGGGAATGAACAGATGCAGTAGCAATGAACTGGCTTGTGGGCATCTGTGTGTGTGTGTCTGTGTGTGTCCATTGAGTGTACATTGAGTCCCCTGAGGTACAATGTAAATGCACCCTCATTTGGGCCAGTTGGGTCGTTCTCGTGTAGTAGTTCAGCTGGAGCTCTATATATAAACTGTCCGAATCAAAAGTTCAGACACACCCACCTAAACGGATGTGGTTGGTGGTCTTAAAGACTCTACAGTGGTACACTGAACAGCTCCACCTGATGAGAGTCTGAACCAGTCCATATCCTGATACACCACATCTACTCCTGATGTACACAGTATGATACTCCTCCATATCTCCACCTCTAATATATATTTAGTGGTGTAAAAACTTTGATCTCTTTTTCTGCACAGTGTAAAAGCTCTAGTTCTCCTTTCAGGTTAGTGAATATTCATGATGGGCCGACCAATAGAATCGCTCCAAACCTGCTTAGTAATAAACCTTGTTCTATCAGCTCCACTGCAGGGTAAGGAAGCTGGTTCCTCCTCCTGTAAAGGTCCACTCTGGAGGGTTTTAAGGTGGACTGTATAATTCCATGAGGGCTAGTTTATAGTTTGGTGTCGTCACTTTAATTCTACAGTAAAGCTTATTAAGATAAACAGAATGAGAAGCTTCTATGAGGAGCCGTGTCTAAACTTTTGACTGGTATAGGTATATTAGAGATGGATGGTTTTCCAGATCGTTGAATATGGGCCAGTACTGATACCGGTCCAATCACTCTTTTTAGGAACATGCTATACTCCTATAATGAGCTATATAGATTAGAGCGGCTTACTGCAGCTCACGCTACTCATGCTCTACTACCTCAGAGGCAACAGCATCTCAGCACACAATCCAGTGTGTGTGCTATTTTTGAGGACATTGTTCAGATTCATTCTCCCCAAAATCACCGCTGGTATCAGCCCGATACTGATACCCACTGATGGCAATATGCCGTTTCTAGTATGTGCATGACCCCATGTCCTGACAACGTATGAAAACGAGTACGTGTGTGTTTTTTTCTCATGAGAACGTCTCTACGGTTGGTGTGCACCACGCAGAGGAAGAGTCCATTTCAGACCTGCTGCTTGTTTTCTCTCAGTGTGTGAGAAAGGAAAGGCGAGACGAGGTACAGCCACTGCTGAGACCTTGAAACTGCACTAAAACAAACATAAGCATCGGGAAGAGAGGAATGCAGCACTCTGACACTCACACGGAGCATCCTGGAGATGCTGTAGTTCTCGGCCAAACTGTTTTTTACAGTTTCCTTCGCTCCCGCTCTCTACAGTGCAGCACGTTTCGGAAGCGTCTGGGGAGAGAGCTGTTGTGCAGAACATGGGCGTGCGTACGTGTGTGTCTGTTGATCCGTCTTGCATGTGAGGCGTGAGGTGTGTGTGCAGTGGTAGTGCTTTAAGGAAATGAAGGTGTGTGTGTGTGTGTGTGTGTGGGTACGTTAACTGGCAGATGGTAATTTTTTGTTGTGTGCGGTAGGCCTCTAAGCGAGAGCACTCATTCGGTTGATAATAGCTCGGGCCCCAGTGAGCAGCGCTGGGATTAGCGCTATGCCTTCATTCATATCAGTGCCTCTGAGTGCTACATAACTCCCCACCTCCAAAAAAGAACATAATCCCTCAGTGAGACTTCAGCTGAGCCGCCTCGTTCCCAAGCGTAGCCAGCAGAACTCGCGGGGCAGCAGCCATTCATATCCGACATCTCAAATTCCTGAGCAAGGATCAGCCATTTATTCCTTATGTAATCATGTTGGTTAGGCTACGGGAGTCAAAAACGAATCCTTGATCAGCTCTCTAAAGTCATCGTCGGGTTTTCTTGGTGGCCAATTTCTCCGCAGGTTAGCTGTGGCTAATTCCCGTTCTTCCTCTTCACATACCTCTTTTCCACCTACCTGTTGCTGGTGCCAAAATCTCCATTCTGCGCTCTATTCTCCCCCCACAGTGAACTGGCTCATGGGAAGCAAAATCAGTTTCAGCCCCTCAAACTCACTGATACTCAATGGAACCATGGAACTCATAACGCAATTGGCAAAAGGGCGTGGCACGAAAGTGGTCGGTTCCACCATTTCCCAAAACACCAGGAGAATGAGAGAGAACAACGAATGTAGCAGCAAAGTGACCCCATTAGTGTTCCAGCTCTGGCACGAACACTGGCACTTGGAACTGTTGGTGGAAAGGGGTAACAGAGGTCTTCATGCCGGTTCTAAGGCCCCCCAAGACAGTCCACATCTTTGCTCCGCCCTTATGCATTGTAAGTTAAGTTGTAGCTAATACGTGGACAGTCTGTGGTGGGGCCTTAAGACTGGTTTGTAGACGTCAGATCAACAGTATCATTGGGAGGCTCAACATGCTTGGAGGAGACCACTGTCAGTGCTGTTGCTCCTGTGTTGGCTAGCACTGAGCTGAGTGACCTGGCGGGAGGGAAGCCAATGCGTAGATGGTTGCACCACTTCATATGTGAAATGCATTTTAGAGGTCATATCATGAGTGATGGTAAGAACATGATGCAGGTCCATTGTCCTGCACTGAGAACTAGTGGGCGCTGAAGTCCAGAGCCGAGCGCTGAAGTCCAGAGCCGAGCGCTGAAGTCCAGAGCCGAACGCTGAAGTCTAGACCCGAGCGCTGAAATCCAGACCGGAACGCTGAAGTCCAGACCGGAACACTGAAGTCCAGACCGGAGCGCTGGAATCCAGACCGGAGCGCTGAAGTCCAGACCCGAGCGCTGAAGTCCAGACCCGAGCGCTGAAGTCCAGACCGGAACGCTGAAGTCCAGACCGGAACGCTGAAATCCAGACCGGAACGCTGAAGTCCAGACCCGAACGCTGAAATCCAGACCTGAACGCTGAAGTCCAGACCTGAACGCTGAAGTCCAGACCCGAAATGCTCTCCAGCGTAGCTCCCTGTGACTCAGTGCGGAATTATTTTGGCTGAGCAGGACGGCTCCTGTTGCTGTATCTCTCTGAGAAGCTCTCTCTCTGTTTTCCTGTTATTTCCGTATCCTTTGTTTTCCGTATGCGATCGGATGAGGAGGGCATGACTCAGCATCAGGATGAGCTTGATGAAGGGGGATGATGGAACACTCGGCCACTGCTTTGCTTTAATGGCTAATATCAGATTACAGATGAGCTTTAATCTCTTTAACAGAGGAAGCAGATGCAGGGAAATGGATGTGCTGTCTTTACCTGCTGCAGTAAATGTGATTGGAGCAGAACGGTGGCCAGACGTTTGTTGTTGTTGCTGTTGTTGTTGTGTTTTTGTTGTTGACTGATGCGGCTGTAGGTTCAATAGTCATTCATTAAGGGCCCGGGGATGAAGGCTGGCCAGTTTGGTGGACACAATGTTTGACGAGCTTCCAGGAAGCGCTCTCTCTCTCTCTCTTTCTCTCTCTCTCTCTCTCTCTCTCTCTCTCTCTCTCTCTCTCTCTCTCTCTCTCTCTCTCTCTCTCTCTCTCTCTCTCTCTCTCTCTCTCTCTCTCTCTCTCTCTCTGTCTGTCTCTCTCTCTCTCCTCCAGGCCACCATCAAGCCAGCACTCAGCATTCATAATGCAGCGCATTAGGGGCCATGATTGCAAAGTGCACTTTACCTGCCCACCATGACTGATGTCTGGAGAGGGTTTTTTTATGGGGCTGTTCTACTGTTCTTCACTTTGTTCTGCATTTGTTTCGTTTTTGTTTTTTTGTTTCCCTCTTTCCGCTCTCCGGGTTCTTCATCCCCAACCCCACTTTCCCTACACATGCATCTCTCCCTGTGCCACTCGCTCACACGCTCAGAGAGTCAGATACTGTAGAGTAAGGAAGATTGATAAAAGGAAAGGGTGCAGCATAAAGGCCATTTTGTCTCATGTCGAGAGCACTGTTCTGGCTTTTGAAGGGCCTTTGAATTTTTTTTTTCCCCTGGATTACAGTCCTCTTCTGCCCATTGTGCGCCAAATATTAACCCCCGCGGGCACAGTGGCCATCCTCTCTTTTGGAAAACGAGCCTGGCTTGCAAACAGATGAAAGCATGCAACTCGTCTCTTTTATGTGCTTTTCATTTCCCTCCGTTTGTCTTTCGGTATCGCCGCCGCCGTGGCCGCCGTCAGAACTGCTGAATTATTGGAAAATAAATTTTTCCTATCGTTTCAAAAGCAGGTTTTTAAAACCGGAGAAGTGAGGGGGGGGGGAGCTTCCTAATGAGCTCCACCTGCCATTACAAAGGACAGATCAAGCAGGCAAGAGAGGGGCAGGGGGAAAGGCACGTGGGCTGTTCCAGGATACATACGCCCCCGCCAAATTGAATTTGCATCCTTTCCCCCACCCATCCCTTTCTCTGCGGGAAGGTTTCAGCGCGTTTTGTGCTGTTGTGTTCGGCGATAATTGGATTTCTGTTGAAGCAATGAAAGCACTACAGCAAATTGTTTCTCCCACCTTGAATGGGAAATTCGATGCCTGTCACCAGAAAACTAAGGATTTACTGACTCTGTGTGGAAAAAAGAAAGAAAAGGAAGGAAAAGAGAGAGAGAGAGTGAGAGAGAGAGAGAGAAGTGAAGCAGGTACGTAAGTAGCTAAAGGCAGAAACGCGGAAGAACATGAAGTTTCCCAGCCAAGACTCGGAGCATTCCTCACTGATGTAGGAAAACACCTGTTAGCCCTACAAACATGGCTTAAGCTCTTTTCGTCTGTTTACTGTAAACTCCTTCTGCTCAAGGCCTGTTCTAAAACTGTTTGGTGCCACGCGAAAAACAAAAAAAGTAAAAAATAAATTTAAAAAAATAGTTTTCTGGATATTTCTAAAAGTGCACTCCCATAAAATCTAATAAAATAAGTTTATTAATTTTACTGGCCGTATTCCACTGCTGAAGTGGCATTGTTACATTGCTGGGATACTATAAAAGGAATTCTAACCAAAACAAAGAGGTCAAAATCTGCTGAAATCTGGGAATTCATGATCCACTGATTGGTTTTCTAAGGAATTATAATCTAATGAAGATGCTGTTTGATATGTCTCATCAAATCAGGCTTAGTCTAATCAAATATATCATAATCTGATTGGTTCAAGGTCCAATCTAACATCTCATGATTCACCAAATCCTTTGTCCTAATGATCGCAAAAACTGGAATTGCGTGGTGCATTGAATCATTCCCTAGAAAGCCTATAACAAATCTAATCATGGCGAACGGGATTTCTTCGGACACTGAATCATCTAAGGAATCGTAATCTAGTCTAATGATGGAAAACGATGTCCTGGATAAGCTGTACAGGTTGATGGATAACCATTCTTAGGAATAAAGAGTCTTCGGCTCAGGCTTGGTCCTGGGCCCAGGTCTTAAAGCCCTGCTCAGACCCTCACAGGTCCTGCCGGATATGAACGGCATGGGCGGAGCCTAGTCCCTGGAGAACGTTGGAACGTTGGCACCGGAAAGCAGCAGAACAGGAGCGTAAGTTGTCGGACTGCGATTAGCCAGAGCAATGAATGGGCGAATGAGTGAGTGACGTAGCTTCGGAGTCTTCCTGGCAGGACTTCCGCTAAAGCGTTCCCATCTGTCATCTCCCTAAATTCATCACGCATGGAATCGTTCCCTAAAGGAATACATCCAGTCTAATCTTGGTGAAGTCTGAGAGTCCGGGATGTGCTGGATCAATCGCCAATCAACTGGAATGGAACTGAATCACAGGCAAAGTTGGAATTCCGTGATGCATCGCGTTGTTTCCTGAAGACTCGTCATCTAAGCGACTCATGACGAGATGTGATGATTCATAACGTCCTTGGATCCTCTGCTGGAGAAATCCGAGATTGTTCTCGATTGATCATTTGAGACCACATGACTCATTTGAATCGTCTCCTAAAGAAACGGCCCTACCGTATGTTGAACATGGCATGCACATAGTCTGTTCTGGATTTCTCCGTGCTCTCCGAGGTATTCCGCTTTTTCGCGGAACAGCAAGTGCAAATTGAAGACTTTGTCTGACTCGGAGGGAAAAAAGGAAGTTTGAATTTGGCTCGCAAAGGCAGAGGGGGGGGGAATGAATGGCCCCCTTGAGAGAGTCTCTGCAGGCCTCGGGGCCCGGGTTTGAAATGCAAGGCCATGCCTCAGCTCAGGGGCAAAGCCTCACCTCAGATAGAGAGAAATCTCTCAATACGCACGACAGGATAGTGCAGAGCTGAAAGTGCCAGCATTGATCTGAGCTACCCAGCAACTCAGCAGAGAGAGGGGGAGCACGAGCGAAGAGAGTAGGCTGAGAGAGAGAGAGGGAGAAATACAGAGTGTGTGCAGAAGTACGTGCTCTGTCCTGACCTTCTGTCTCTGCCTTTGTCCATTTCTCTGCTCCTTCTTGATTTACCGCATCTCTCTGTGTCCTGGAGACAGAGCCTCTCTTTTTTTTTTTTTTAGCCTTAGTCAACTGACCTTGCTTCCTCTAATAGACCTGTGTCGATACATCACACCGAGCTACAAAGTCCGCTGTGGCGTTAGACTCCATTTCCTCAGTTTTAAAGACAACGCTGTGCTATTAGATCCCGCTCTGTAATTAGACCCACTTTGCCAAAGTAGCTGCTCTCTCGCACTGATGCAGACTTCACTTAGCGAGAAGTTAGCCAAGCTGTTCAACTCCAATACCAATCAGAGTGACTGGAGACTGTCCGCATATATCAGTACCAGTGCGGCAGCGTGTCTACTGCTGACCGCAGCAGCGCGCACACACAGGCATGGAAGCCAACGGACTGTGCCTGAGCGTCACCAGCACACGAGTGCGTCTGATGAAGCCAGGTCATCCTCCTTGTTCGTGTACCTGTGTGAGTTTTCCAGTGTGGGTGAAATGCGGCTGGGCAGCCTGTCTTACTGAGTTAGCGCCGCTCCTGAGCTGCACCGTCGCCCGTGTTTAACGTAACCCTCCTGTTTCCCCCTCCAGAATGTTCTGATCCAAATCCGTCTGAATTGGCTTGAGCTCGTTCGGTGCATGAGAGAGTGCGTGTTTCCTACCAGTGCAGCCTTCGGGGGCCGTTTACTGGCGGACGAACAAGTTTAAATATGGTTAGAGGAATAACAGCGAGTCTGCTTCCCTTCCTTCCCACGTCTCCGTTCCTCCAAGTCCTCACTGGCTTCCTGTGGATTTAAGTTCCACAACAGAACATCTCTTCCTCTCTCCCATCTCTTCATCTCTCTCTCTCTCTCTCTCTCTCTTACCATCTTGTCTCTTCCAGATCTCTCTCTCTCTCTCTCATCTCTTCCTCTATCTCTCTTCATCTTCTTCTCTCCCCTCTCTTCCACTCTCCCATCTATTTATCTCTCTCTCTCTCTCTCTCTCTCTCTCTCTCTCTCTCTCTCTCTCTCTCTCTCTCTCTCTCTCTCTCCCCATCTCTCTCTCTCTCCCATCTCTGTCTCTCTCTCTCTCTCTCTCTCTTCTCTCTCCTCTCTCTCCCATCTTCCTCTCTCTCTCTCCTCTACTCTCTCCCCATCCTCTATAGCTATCCAGATCTGTCGGTCTCTGCTCTCTCGCTCTCTCCTCGCTCTCACGACAAAGCTCTCTACGCTCCCATCTCTCTCTCTCGCTCGCTTATCTCTCTCTCTCCTCTCTCTCTCTCATTCCCCATCTCTCTCTCTATCTCTGGTTCTCTCTCGACTGCTTGCTTTCACTCTCATCCTCTCTCTTCGCTCATCTTCTCTCTCTCACGATCCTCTCTCTTCTCTATCTTCTCGCGCTCTCTCTATCCCCATATTTCGCTCTCTCTCTCATTTCTCAGCTTCTATCTTTCTCTATCTCTATCAGCTCGATTCTACTAAGCTCACTATACAATGATCTCTCTCTCTTGGACTCGCGTGACGCGCTCTCTCGCTCTCTCTCTCTCCTCTATCTCGTAACCAATAGCTGACTCTCTCTGTCTCTGGCTCTCTCGGAGATACGCTGTCGAGCTACTGAGCTCTCTCTCTCTCGTCTCTCTCTCGGCTCGCATCTCTCCCCCTAGATCGAGTCTCTCTAGAGGCGATCTCTCTCTGGATGCGAGATACGCACTCTGTAGCCAATCGATCTCCTCTTCGATCGCTCGTCTCTCTCCCTCTCTCGTCTCAATCTCTCTCTCCTCCCCATCTCGCGCTCTCTCTCATATGAGAGAGCTCTATCGAGAGAGCTCTCTCACCCACAGCTATAGAGCGCAAAGATCTCTGGATATCTGCTCTCGTCTCCATCTCGAGAGCGCTCTCTCTTAGCTCTAGCGCGCCCAGCTTCTCTCTCTCTCTCTATAGCGAAGTCTCTATCTCTCGCTCTCTCTCTCCTTCTGTCTGAGATCTCTCCTCTCTCTGTCTTTCTCTTCTCTCGAGCTTCAGATTTCTCTCGTTCTCGTATCTCTCGATCTCTCTCTATAGATCATCTCGAGAGATCCCATCTATCTAGCTCGATGTCGTCTATTTCTCTCTCTGTCGTCATCAGTAGATCCTCGCCCGAAAAGAGATTCTAGCAGAGCCAAAGAGAGCGCTTTCTCTCTGTCTCTCAGGGAGATCTCTATCAGCGCTACTATATACCGAGATAGCTCGCTAGCTGATATCGCTATGAGTGTTCCTCTGTCTCTCTATCTCCTGGTCTCGCTCGTATCTTTATCTCTCTATCTCTATTCGCTCTCTCCGTCATCTCGCACTCTGAATATCTCATATCTGATAGCGCGATCCTCTCTTCTCCTCTCAGCTCTCTCTCTCTCTTCTCTCCTTCTCTCTCATCTCTCTCTCCTCCTCTCTCTCCTCCTCTCTCTCTCTCTCTCTCTCTCTCTCTCTCTCTCTCTCTCTCTCTCTCTCTCTCTCTCTCTCGCTCTCTCTAGCGCAGCAGCCTATAGTCAGTGCCTGTATGTTTTTGAACGTCTGATCATCCGTGTCAGGAATGTGTGGAATGACGGAGCCCCCCAGTCATGAAATCGTCCCATAGTAATGAAACATGTCCTAACAGAGTGTGAACAAAGTGTTATCACCACTTCCCCTTTACTCATCCTTGTACACACTGAGCTGCATTCCAAAAAAGTCCTTCTGTATCGAACAGTCACAACAAGGCACAACTGACTCACCTCTGTAGCTACGGCTCGTATACCTGTTAGACTTTCAGGCTGTAGAGCTGCCTGGTAGCACCTGTAGAGTTCAGAGCGGAGTCCGTCTGAACCTGAGAGCTGATTCACCCAGCTGAAGGCAAAAAACTCCGGAAGCCGTGTTTACAGTAAACAGACCAGACCTAAATAATTAACCACTGGAGGTTAAAGAGCGGGTTTCTGACCAGGACAGGAGGCTAGAGCTGGCATCTGCAGTGCTCTACACACACAAGTTCAACCTGACGGCGAAGTGATCTTAACATTGTTCTGTAGTATCATTCGTCATCAGACGTCACTGTGTACTGTATACATGTACTGCCAGTCTATAGGTTGGATGCACGTACCTGTAGACGTGTTCCGGTGTAGTGAAGTCATCCAAACCATGAAGTAACAGACAAGGAATCAAACAAAAAAACTAAAAACGAATTCTTTAAGATTCTTCAAAGTAACCGTCCATTACGTTAATGAGAGATTTGCACATTCTTGGCATTCGTTCAAGCAATTTCAGGAGCCACCTGGAATGCTTTTAAAATCAGCCTTGAGTAGTTCCAGTTTCTCCAACAGCGCAGGGAGTACTTCGCTTCTGAGGCTTTGTTTTGGTGGGGATATTTCAAATATCAAGATTGATTTTGATTTTGCACTTAATAATAATGATAATAATAATAATAATAATAATAATAATGATAATGATAATGATAATGATAATGATAATGATAATGATAATGATAATAATAATAATAATGATGATGATGTTTATTTATAGAACGCCTTTCATACCATTGGCAGCTCAAAGTGCTTTACCGACAACTGACATCAGTAATGTGGTAATTCTAATATTTTAATAAATAAATAAACATAAATAATAACAATACATTTATTAATATTAAACAAATCAGTAAATAATTTAATAATAATAAATAAACACATACTAGTAATAATGAATAAATAAATGTTTATTTATTATTATTAAATATATTATTTATTCATTATTACTAGCACTAGTGTATGTATGTATGTATGTATGTGTGTATATATATATATATATATATATATGTATGTGTGTGTGTATGTGTGTGTGTGTGTGTGTGTATATGTAAAAACCACAAGCCTTGTTTTATTTGGTGCGTCCGAAGTGTAGTGTGAAGTCTTAGTCATGGTTGTACTGGGTTTTTAAAGAGCCCTGCTCAGACCTAGGTCCGGTAAGCCTTGTGTATAGGTGTCATGCCCTGATCTATTAATTACCTGCTGCTTGTTACCAGTGCTAGGCTTGGCATCAGGAGCATCGATCCCATTCTCGTACACCGCAAAGGAGAGCAAATTCTGCTGTGCTGCTCCAGACTACAGATGACCCGATCGAGCTTTCAAGCCTTAACTCCTCTAATGTTGAGTTACTCCTCTAATGTTGAGTACCTGTTGGAGTCCCAGGCTGACATGCTTAAATGTTTGCGCGCCCCTGCTTTTTAAGGTGAATAAACACATTAGTGCTGGAGGTCCCGCACCATCCAGACACCGACATTTCATATCTGCCCGAGACCAGCATTGTTGCATTACCATCCGAATGACCATATGAGCTCTGCACAAGCCCAGGTGCGGGAACACTTGGGAGCTTGGGGTTCGGTGTGCACGTGGTGGGCTGTAGTGGGTAGGGCTCTAAGAGGGTACAAGAAAGGAAGCAGTACCATTCCTGCCTTTGGATCCCAACAGCCACTCTGGTGTACTCACTCAACGCTAGTGTTGCCGAACTATCACTCACTTCAGGTTACTCAGTCCAAATGAGTTCCTCTGATGGCTCTACAGATGCATCTCTCTCTCTCACTCTCTCACTCTCTCTCTCTCTCTCACTCTCTCTCTCTCTCTGTCTCTCTCTCTCTCTCTCTCACTCTCGTCTCTCTCTCTCTCTCTCTCTCTCTCTCTCTCTCTCACTCTCGTCTCTCTCTCTCTCTCTCTCTCTCTCTCTCTCTCTCTCTCTCTCTCTCTCTCTCTCTCTCTCTCTCTGTGTCTCTCTCTCTCTCTCTCTCTCTGTGTGTCTCTCTCTCTGTCTCTCTCTCTCTCCCTCTCTCTCTCTCTCTCTCTCTCTCTCTCTCTCTCTCTCTCTCTCTCTCTCTCTCTGTGTCTCTCTCTGTCTCTCTCTCTCTCTCTCTGTCTCTCTCTCTCTCTCTCTGTCTCTCTCTCTCTCAAGCTGGGCTGGAAAGAGCCGGAAGCAGTGCAACCACACTTGCCTCAACTGGAGCGCAATTTGAGAGCGCTAGTGCAGGCTAGTTGACGTTGATGGCTGTAGAAGTGGGATTGGAGTTACTCAGAGCTCTGTTGATGGTACCATGGTAGCGTTGAGTATATTGGCACAATTGATGAGCCACCAGATTTTTATCTGGCAGCCTTGGCATGCCAATCTGACTTCTGTCATTAGCCATTATCTCACTAATCTATTCTAATCTCCTTTGTTTAATCATAATACATCGTTTCTCATAATTCTGCTGCCTAATTTGCCCGAGAGGAGGATGGGTTTCTTCCAAATGCTGTAAGAGAGTTTTCTGGCATTGTCGCCATCAGCTCTCTCATTGAATTCCTGTAAAGCTGTTTTGTGAAATGTTATACGAATATGCGGTCCATTAAACAGGTCCAAATTACAGAGCTGGAATGACAAGACCACGTTGTTTGCCAGACAAATTGGTTATAGCAATTATTAGCTATGGAAAATTAAATAGTTTTATAGCCTTATTGTTGAACCACTTGAGGCCGTGCGTTAGGGTTTTCATTTTTACTATGGTTAAGTTGTTTTGCATCCTGCCTAACAAAACCCCCTTAGCTGAGTTTAACATGATTGTAACCCATGCCCTGAAGTGTTTATTGGCTGAATATAAATCTAATTGAATTTTGTAATAGCGTCCGGCAGGACTGACCCAGGGGTGGGGTCAGCGAACGGACAGCAATATGCCTCTCCCTGCAAATCAACCAAGAGATCCGGAGAGACGGTGGGAGGAGAACAGAAGAGGGAACGACAGAGCGGGAGAAAAAGCAAAGAGGCATGGAGAGAAATATTGCGAGGAAGTGAGATTGAGCTCGGGCAGCCAGAGGCAGTGTGGATGGCCTGGCCATCCGCTGAGAGCGGCTGCTCCTCATTTCATCAAGTCAATTATTTCAGCACTCCAGGCCCTGCGCTGGGCCGCTCCCGCAAGCCCGGGCTGGATGGACGGGTCAATTAGCCTGCATGCTCCACCAGAGCAGCGCTGGAGGGAGCTACGCCAACAAAGATGTGATTTTCCTGTCTGCCTGAAGTTTAATGAAGACCTCTGCAACAAAAAGAGACTGCCCTTAACTGGCTCTGACACTGCTTGTGTACCTGCCGAGGGTGTGTGTATGTGTGCGATGTCCTAATCTATTACCCGCTACTTGTTATCAGTGCTAGGCTTGACATCAGGAGCATTGATCCCTCTCTTCTGCATTGTAACCGAGAGCAACAAAACAAAAGTGCTGCTTCGGAGTACAGACGTCCCAAAGCCCGAAGCCTTAAGTCATCTAACGTCGAGTAACTGTTGCAGTCCCAGCTTGATATTTGGAAATGTTTCAGTGCCCCCGTACTTGGTCCACCCCCAGCCAGTTTTGAGAAGTGGGTGTAGGGTAAGCCATTTGGGGTGGATAAACACACTAGGGCTGGAGATCCATCTCCCCGGAAGTCTCCAGCCACCATCAAGGCGCCTCATGTCCACACCACACATTATTATTTCATGCTTGCTGGAGACGAGCGTTATTGCACCTAGGGCAGGATGACTGCAGGCTAGTAGAACCAGAGGTACAATTAGTCCAGTCAAGCTGAAAGCATGGACAATACTTTTCCAGCAGCATGATTTCCTTGTCAGGAAGTGATAAGGCTCTATTAGTATGTGGCTATAGTTGTTTTTCCCCTCATCAAGCACCCACTGGCAGCGCGTTCTGTACCGGGCTTTGCCAGTCACCACGACAGGCCAATTACCGCAGCCGTCTCCAGGAAGGGAAGCATGTTTCACCATACGCCCTAATGAAAACACCACACGCAAGGCTCTATACGCCAGTCAATTTGGCCCTCGCGAGCCTGCATATCCGCTGAAGCTAAATCAAACAGAGCGCGCAATCGCACCCAGTCCAGTCCCACCGTGCAAATATTTGCTCATACTTCTGGACAGCATGGGTGAGGGAGTAAATGTCAGAAATTCCGCTGGAGACCAGCGAAGGACGGACGATGTCAAGAAAACAGCCTGTCCCAGAATTGACCAGTTTCCGGGGCCCTATAAGCAGTGCTGTGGACTCTACTTCCTGTCGCGGTTGTCAGGCTTTTCTGGACTGGAGTCCATCTTGATAATCTTTGTGTGATCACGATCAATCTCAATTAAGGCACGTCAGGCCTTTCCTATCTTTCGGCATTCTCGAGGGAGGAAGAGACAGCCAAGTGAAGCAGGCTCCAATGCAGGGGGGATAAAGAAAGAAAGAGAGGGAGGGAGATTAAGGTAGGGTTGAGCGATAGCTCCTTTGGCAGCCCCGCTTCCCTTTGCTCTGAAATTGCACTCGCCCGTCATCACTGAGATGATTACGAGGCTTCGGCTATGTAAACGCTTCCCAAACAAAACGGCTGAATCGACCGCTCTGTGCTTGACCAGAGACAACAGCGCGGCGCTGACAGATCAGCCAGCCGCTGCCTAAAGCCTGCCGAAAGATGGGATTGCAGACTGGCCGTCTCGCCATTTAGCAAGGGGTAAAGGAGGGAATGAAAGAGATGGTTTTCATCACGGCAAAGCCCAGATTTCATATTCCATTATCTGCCCGTTTCCCCCTGCATGGCTGAAACGGACGGCCTAGCAGGGCGCACGTTGGACCGATTGATTTGACGGTCATGTTGTTGATGCTGCATGCAGCTGCATTAGGAACAACCCTCAATTAGGCTTTACAAACTACCACTTACTGTCAGGACAGATGGTGGCGTAAACATGCTGACGCTTGATATTGATGCGCATGCAGTCATTGTTTTGACGTTTTAACTGGAGACAGCATCCATTAAGTGGTCTAGCCCCAATCCGGCCGACCCCAGTGCGTCCGTAGGGAGCTCAAGGGGTGTCCCGTTATAAGAGGGGGCGCGAGACATCACAGATGGTACAACCGCTCTTCTGAAAGAGCCGCTATCAGATACTTCTCCCTCTGGAGAGCGGGAAAGGCACTTTAGTTCAGAGCATGCTAACCTCGCCTCCCGGAGGACTGGACGACTGTGCCGAGATCCTGTTTAAAAATTCAGGAGTGAAAATAAAGGATTAGGTTCACTTGAAAGGATCGGATCACAAAACCAGTTTTTACCCTTCGATTTTACCTGCGGCCCGAGCTCAGATATCAACCCACATAATTGTTATGTTGGCCTTGACGGAACCCAGTGATCCTTCTTCTTTTCACCAATGCCCCTTTTCTCAGGCCGCGCGTATGAACGCTGATACCCGATCCAGGACATGAGCACAGTGACTTCGTTAGTCGTTAGCAAAGCGCTTCGTGGACCTTATTTTTGTCAGAGGTTCCTAGGTGCTGTGTGGTATGGCTCTTTCTGAAGGAGGACCCCTTAAGCTGGTTCTCATGGTGTCTGTATTCAGTCTCTGTCGGAAATGCTCCTGTGTCTTTAAGCCACCTTCCCAGCGATGCATCAGTTTGAGTCCGATCCTGAAAGTCCGGAATGTTGGTATACCCAATCCACTTTTGCAAGCTAGACTGGTCAGCTTTTATTATTGTAGCTGTGTGTGTGTTGCGTGACGGCATGCCAAGCGTGCCAAAAAAAAATAGGCAAATCACATACAGGCATGCAGTAACAGACCACGGTGCCTCCACCACACAGATTCTTGGTGGTCCCCCTCCTGAAACCCCCCAAAAACAAAAAAAAAACAAATAAGAAACCAAGGACAAAAACGGGACTAGGCTCACTGAAGCTGACCCACTGCCATTCTGAGTCGCACTCCATGACCCCCCCCCCCAACCCCCCCAAAAAAGAAAAACCCCCCCCCCCCCCCCCCCCCCCCACCCGCCTGCCATTCTGAGTCCCCCCACCCCCCCCCCCCCCCCCCCCCCCCCAACCCCCACCCCATGACAACCCCCTCTGGCCCCCCCCCCCCCCCCCCACCCCCCCACACCACCGCCCCCAGGACAGTCGAAAACCCCCAGTCTCCCCCCCCCCCCAACCCCCCCCCCCCCCCCCCCCCACAACCAACCCCCCCCCCACCCCCACCACCCGGCACGACACAGCAGACAGTGATGTGGTGTTAAGGACAGTCGTGGTAACGGTCTGTGTGCATGTACTCCAGTGTGGTGCAGCCGTCTGCCAATGGTGCTGGCACTACTAGGATGACTCATGGAGGACACCACTTCTCACTGAATGTCTGTAATTGTGGCTGTTGAGTCAGTCAGGTACAGCGATAAGGCCCGTCCTCGCTTACATCACACACAAACTTGAATCATTGGCATGTCTCGTGATGTCAAACCTACCCACCAAGTTTCCTTCCTGTCGGTTGGTTCCTTCTGGGTGCAGCCATTTGTGGACCAATTTTTTGGATGCATTTATACACAGGGGTTGGACAGTGAAACTGAAACACCTGGTTTTAGACCACAATCATTTATTAGTATGGTGTAGGGCCTCCTTTTGCGGCCAATACAGCGTCAGTTGGTCTTGGGAATGACATATACAAGTCCTGCACAGTGGTCAGAGGGAGTTTAAGCCATTCTTCTTGCAGGATAGTGGCCAGGTCACTACGCGATGCTGGTGGAGGTTCGTCCTTCTTGGTGGTATGCTGACATTACCCTGGATACCGTGGCTCTTGATACATCACAAAGACTTGCTGTCTTGGTCACAGATGCGCCAGCAAGACGTGCACCAACAGTCTGTCCTCTTTTGAACTCTGGTATGTCCCATAATGCTGTGTGCATTGCAGTATTTTGAGCAGAACTGAGCTCTTACCTGCTAACTGAACCTTCACACTCTGCTCTTACTGGTGCAATGTGCAGTTAATGAAGATTGGCCACCAGGCTGGTCCAATTTAGCCATGAGACCTCCCACACTAAAATGACAGGTGTTTCAGTTTCATTGTCCAACCCCTGTAAATGGCCCTGATAAACCGTGCCATGATCCATGTTACACATCATGAAACTGTCTTTAAGTATGATGTTACATTGTTGAACCACTGTGCCAGAGTCGGTCTTGAAGTGAGTTGGCTAGATGAGGCATGACATACACATACAACCTGTGTTTTCTCTCACTCTCCCTCTCTTTCCTCTCTCTAATGTGCTGCCACTTGCACTTACTACAACCTGAGGATCATGCTGATGCTAATTACCATCTGCTCATTCACATTACAGTGCACGGTGCGCGCACACACACGCGCAAGACACACGCCAATCGCACTTTCAATTACCGTTTGTAAAAATTACTGCTCTTATTTTTAGTTAAGTGCTATAATCATGTGTCAGAGTGAGTGTTAAATGCTTGGCAGATTTAATAAAAGTTGGTATTATGTGGTTGGTGCTACTCCTGGGATCACACTGAGAGCAGTGCAGGGTCAGGGCTCTTATGCTGGAGACAGACTCGAGGACACCCAGAGAATGAAAGTCCTAATTCTTTAAATTCTTAGAGTGTATGTGTGTGTGTGTGTGTGTGTGTGTGTTTGTGTGTGTGTACATGTGTATGTGTGTGTGTGTGTGTCTGTGTGTGCTTGTGTGTGTGTACATGTGTGTGTGTGTGTGTGTACATGTGTGTGTGTGTGTGTGTGTACATGTGTATGTGTGTACGTGTGTGTGTGTTTGTGTGTGTGTACATGTGTATGTGTGTACGTGTGTGTGTGTGTTTGTGTGTGTGTGTGTACATGTGTAAGTGTGTGTGTGTGTGTGTGTGTACATGTGTGTACGTGTGTGTGTACACGTGTGTGTGTGTGTGTACGCGTGTGTGTGTACGTGTGTATATGTGTACATTCACATAACTGATAGTCCACAATATCTTTTAATCTGAATAGATCATGTGCACAAGAGCAATGCTTCACGTGGCACGCTCGCCCAGAGGCTTTGTCTTCACTAGCATAGCAGGGGTGCCATCGTGACGTTCCAAAGACTGACAGCTGGGCAGATCACCTAGGCTGCTGTAATCAGGGCACGCTATTCGGCCATGGCCACTTCTTTCGTCCGTGTCCTTGGGTTCAGTAAACTTTGCTTACAGGCTGTTAGCTCCCCTTGATGCTGCAGCCCTGTGGGCACAATTAGCCCCTTCCTTCTAAATCTCTTTGCAGCGTGGCTGCAGT
>JAMWET010004892.1:120000-137500 GCA_024036415.1 Prochilodus magdalenae | reverse complement strand
CAAAACTCTACACATCGGGAGTTCTCCTGCAGGGCTCACGGGTGAAAAGAGGTGCCCACGGTTTGTCCTGTCCCCGACCGGCATGCTGAAGTATGCTTTGTATGCCTCACACATCTTAGCAGATGCTTTACAGAGTCCTTCTTCACTCTGGTCTTGATAAATTAGTCCACAGACGGAGCAGAAGGCGTCTGCCGGATGCTGCAGCCTCTTGATGCCTCTAAATGACCTGTAGCTCTGTATCCACTATCCACTCACTCAGCTGGAGCATCACCTGAGCTGCCTGTTTAACACACCTGTACTTATACTGCTATGTAGACTACTGGACAGTTCTCCCAGACAGTTCTAAACAGTTCTCCAAAGTTCTAGAACATTCCAGACAGTTCTGTAAACCTCTTCTGGAGAGTTCTCACAGTTACAGAAGCTACTACACGTCTCCTCAGCACTTAATATATTTAACAGATGTTCTGGATAATAGAGAACATTCCAGAACATCATTGTCCTGACCACAAAAGAGAAGTTTATGGGCACCAGCAGCCTTTCTCTGTACATTGTAGGCCTAAAGGAATTAAGAAAACACACTTGTAGAGCCGAGCATGTAGGTGGTAACGGGGGACTGAGCTGAAATGTCTTAACGAAGACTCTACGTTTGTCTGTAACGTCTTTCTGGGTTCCAGTCCCAATGTCTTAATGCACCAGCATTGACAGATAACTACATGTAACAGTGCATCGGAATCGCCGTATGGCCCCATCCCTGATTTCCGCCGGTACCAAGACCAGCAGTATTGAGCCGGTAGCTTTAGCCGACTGATGTACTTGTCAGGCTGTAGCTGCAGAAGGTCGACTGTGGACTGCACGTCTGCTGAGAGAACATTAACGTTATTGGCAGCATGTATTCAAAGCGGAAGCTCTATGGAGAAAGCAAATAGCTCGGCATAAAGCTCTCCTGCTGCTCCAAGGAACAGCTGCAGGGCCTGGAGTTCTTTATTTCCTCCCTTTATTGTGGAAATATGAAACAGAACACTTGTGGTTTGACAGTCTCCGGGGTTCGTTATTCTAGCGGTAAGAGTGTTTGGAATATAGAGCGTTTTATACATACGTATCTGTCGAGATTAACTCTTGGGTTTTATTTTCCCAGCCCAGTGTTTGGGAGGGAGATGTTTGTATCCATGTGGCCCGGAGAGACTGTCCAGGATTTGAACGTTGAAGTTCAGTCACTAGCTTGTGAAGGAATGCAGTCGAGCCAAGAAACAAAAAAAGGGATTCTCTCAGCCGCCCGCTGTGTGTTCAGGTGGGCCGCAGGAGTGATAAGCCAGGTCTTTCTCAGACCTTGTGCGAACAAACACGCACGCCCACCCACGCACTCGCCCGCAGGCACACATACGCACCCCCCCCTACCCTCCTCCCCACACACATACACCCAGGGCAAGAGTATAGCGGTGGCTGGAGGTGCTTTAAAAAGGCCAGCGCTCGTCAACAGGCTGCTTTCAAATTGAAAGGAGATTGCAATCAGTCACGCGGTGGGTGAGCGAGCACTCCTCTCACACACTCTTTCACTCTCCGCAGTGAGGGGATCTCTGATCTCGGTAGTGTTCTAACACACACCTCCATTAACCAGCTCTATATCCGATCCCTCGTCTGATAATGGCTCTACTGCTTTGTTCGCGTTTCGTATGAATTCTTTGGCATGCTAAGTGCCAAATACCTTCCTGTGAAAAGGAGTTTCCGGAGTGTGGAGTTTCCTATCAGCTCTTATTTTTTGGGTCTCCCTTTAGGATCGGTGCTGCTTTGTGCTGTGTCACAGTGATTAAAGCGTCCAAAGTGATATTTGTAATGATGACTATTTTGGGGCCGGCTTTTTTAGGCCTTCCTCTGTCTACCGCCTTAAGGAGGAACCGGTGCTGTATCAGCGCTAATGCGATTAGAATTCAACTCTCATAAACAGTGTCTTCCCTTTGTTCCTTGTAGAAAGAGTGCCGGGATGAGGTTAGCGACTGCTACGGCGGCAGGTTAGGAAGGCAGAGCTTACAGTCAAAAGTTTAGACACACCCAACTAAATGGTCATTGGTGATCTTAAAGAGTCTACAGTCGTACGCTTAACAGCTCCAACTGATGAGAGTCTGAACCAGTCCATATCCTGATACACCACATCTACTCCTGATGTAGCACAGTATGATACTCCTCCTCCTCCTATGATATCTCCACCTCTAATATATATTTAGTGGTGTAAAAACTGTTTTGACTTTAGTAAGATAAGCTCATCGGACAGTCGCCTGTGACTGAAACGAACCTAATAGCATGTAGTACCTTCATGAGCCCCAATAACAGATGTGGCATGGACCGGACAAGTGTCTGGATATAGGACACATCAGTGTTCAGTTGGGCCAGATTTGGTGGAGGCCTTCCCTGGCACAATCCCGAGGAGAATTCCCTGTAGACTGGGATTTTATCCACTGCTGGTAGACCCATATGACCGTACACTTCCATACACCTGCAGATTCAGCTACTTCCTTCACACTATGGTCTTTGGCACGCCCACATGCAGTCACTCCTTTTAGCCAATCATTAACATCTGCTCTGGAGCGTTTCCCACACATGGAGACATTCCCTGCACCGTAGCACCTCTTCCCAATCTATGGATCCCGTCACTCACACCCCACAAGTACTTATAGCCCCATCATCCTCATAAACATAAAGGAAAACCTTCTACAAGCAGCTGCGTCTAAACGTTTGACTAGTATGGGAACACAAAATCCTACCACTGCTACAATAATTAAAATGCATATAATCCCCATAACCTTTTCTGTGCGGACACCCTAACACAGAAACCTTGAAGAGAGTATTAAATACAATCCACAGCCGACAATCACATCAGTCAATGTTCCTCAGTCACTTCATGTGAGCCCTAAGTCTGTAGGGTGCAGAATTTTGGTCTTTAGTCTCGTTATTAGCTGCAGGCATCGCATTGTAGGAACAAGCCTGTCAGGTCTGACACTCTTCAAATAACGAGTCTTTCATTCTGGAAGAACCTGCAGTCTGAAGATCAGAGCTGAAGCCCGACATGCATAAACAGGAGGACGCAAAAACAATTGGGTTTTAAAGTCTGTGTAAAGTAACAGTTAGCTACCGTATCCGTGAATACGGCTGTTTTAATGGGCTTTAAAGGAATCGTGATCTCACTACACTACAGCTAAACTAGCTGACACAACCTGCTCTGCCTCTTTCCTTCACACTCTCCAGTCACTGCAGGTATGGCTTCACTCTGTTCAGCAGGCTGAAAGCCTTTCTATAATTATAGACTCCTTATTTAAAGCCCCATCAAACCTGACGCTATTGTAGTGTGGCCGGCGCATGCGTATGGTTGGAAATGAAAGACTTCAAATCCGACCAAATTCAAATCCGTTTTTTTTTTCTCCATTACCACCAACACTTTCAGGTCCAGACCTCCTGTACCCGTCCAAAGTTTAAACACGGCACTCATAGAAGGTTCTCCGTCTGTTTATCTTAATAAGCTTTACTGTAGAATGACAGTGAAGACGCCAAACTATAAACTAGCCCTCCTGGAATTATCCAGTCCACCTTAAAACCCTCCAGAGTGGAGCTGTACAGGACAGCTTCCTTACCCTGCAGTGGAGCTGATAGAACAAGGTTTATTACTAAGCAGGTTTGGAGCGATTCTATTGGTCGGTCCCTCATGAATATTCACTAACCTGAAAGGAGAACTAGAGCTTTTACACTGTGCAGAAAAAGAGATCAAAGTTTTTACACCACTAAATATATATTAGAGGTGGAGATATGGAGGAGGATCATACTGTGTACATCAGGAGTAGATGTGGTGTATCAGGATATGGACTGGTTCAGACTCTCATCAGTTGGAGCTGTTCAGTGTACCACTGTAGAGTCTTTAAGACCACCAACGCCATCCGTTTAGGTGGGTGTGTCCAAACTTTTGACTGATTCTATATACTAATGTACTCCTGCAGTGATACGTCAACGGTTCTACCTCTGAGTTCACCTCTATGGAGTTGCAGGAGTTTGGTGCGAGTATCATTAGATGCCATTGCGGCTTCCTCTGGAATTATTAGTGGTTCTTGGAATGCTCAGATTGATCAAAGTGTGATTTGCTGCAGCAGCTGACCGTTTTGGTGCTGCAACACTTTTTGAGAAGCTGTTTGAGGAGGGCTGTCATGTTTACTCGAGTCAGAATAAAGCAAGTGATTAAGATTTACTTGAATGAATTGGCAGTGATTCATTTCCATGATGATAATGCAAATGACTTCCCACACTGGATCTCTCTGGCAGTAGGAAAAACGAGGCTGATGGACGCGCCCATTCACTTGTATCGCAACCTCGTTCACATGGTGCTTTCCTGTCCAGTCTTTTGAAGACTGTTTAACGGGGTACAACAGACATTTTGGCCACTGCCACATAAAAAGGCAGAACCAGTTTATTCAAAATAATGCCCTAAATACTGTGTATGTGTGTGTATATATACAGTATATATAAATATACAGCTCTGGAAAAAATTGAACAGTCCACCTGTAACTGATCAGGGTCTCTAGGTGTGCAGGTTCTGGGTTTGTGTTGGACCAGAAATCCTCAGCATGTCTCCCAAACTCCAGATCAGATATTGTATTAGATCTGTGTATTTAGAAAATCACTAATGACCTCCAGAAGCCTGTTTTTAGAACCATGCTCGCTGTGCGTTTCACCCCAGCCACCGCTCGCCAGTCTCTCTGTAGGTCACCTGAGGTCATCTTACGGTGGGTAAGGGACATTGGACTGAGGTGGCGCTCATCACGGTCAGTAGAGAGTGGGTTTGGTGGTTTTTATTAAAATTTTAGGTAAGAAAAAACACCGTATTTACATGTTTGTTAATGCAAACGTGAGCTGTGCGCTTCTGCAGAGGAAGAGTCTAAAGGTGAACACTGCTTTCTAGTGTTCAGGGGCTTAAACGCAACACACAGTCACCCACGGTCTGACACAAATCTTTGATTATAAACTGTCGATTAAAAATCAATACGGTGTTTTTGAGAATCGATGGAGTATTGTAAAACATAAGAATGCAGTATTCGATATTGTCATTATTTTTAGTTATGCCCCTCCTCACTGTAATAACTACTTAACGTAAAGTGATACCTGGACTGCAATACCACGATAGTAATGTACGTTAAGTTTTGACTTACTAACGTACAGTTATGCACTAACAATGGTTACAAGGTTTAACCAATCTCAACCAACCTATAACAACATTGTTTACTAGCATTAGGGAACCGTTAGTGTAGTACGTTATGTGATGTTAGTTAGTCAACAGTCGTAGGCTGGAGGTTAGGGAACCAGCCTTGACCGGAGGGTCACCGGTTCGATTCCCTGAACTGACAGTAACGACTGAGGTGCCCTTGAGCAAGGCACCTAGCCCCCAACTGCTCCCCGGGCGCTGTGGATAGGGCTGGCCACCGCTCCGGGTAAGTGTGCTCACTGCCCCCTAGTGTGTGTGTTCACTAGGGAGTCTGTATGTGGGTGTTTCACTTCATGGATGGGTTAAATGCGGAGGACTTGTAAATTTCCCCACTGTGGGACCAACAAGGGATTAAATTATTATTATTAGAAGGTGTTACCACGTTCTCTCACTTTATAGTGGCTATTAAACCAGAAAAAACGTTAGTGTGAATGCTGAGTCAAGAGTTTTTTATAAATTATAGTCAGTGCAAAGTGGCAGGCTGGTGTGGATAGGTGTTAAAATCACAGTTTGGGCTTTTGGGCGCTTATTTGGGCCGACAGGTTTTTTAAAATTTCCCCTATGTTTTTGGGTGCCACTGAGAAACAGCGCTAATGGTCACTATAGTAGATAATAATGAGCTGGGCGCTGATAACTTAATAGTAAATCTGAAGTTTGAAGCCAATATATAACTAAAGAAATGGATGGAATTCATTAAAAACGTAGTTTAGTTTTTCAGTTTCAGTTTTCAGCCCAGAATTGTGATTTCGGTACTTTGCTAACTCTGTGTTTGGTAGATTACTCGATTGCGAACATGCTGACCCAACATGCAGTAACGGGTGACTGACTCCTGCATTGTCATGTGGAGCCCTTTAGTCAGCAATGAGCCATAGTGGACTCACACATGCACATGAAAGCAGGAGGAGGAGAAGGAGGAGTCCGGGAGGTGTTTTAGAAACAGATAAGCTGTGACCAAAATGCAGGCTCAGTGCTATTAGTGGGCCTTGCCAAACAGGAGAGAAAGAGGATGATCGTCATGTCCCATTCTTCACACCTCACCTCTCTCTAAACATCGCCATCCGAGAAGGATGTTTGCGCTCGGCTCCTCGGAAAATGGGAAAATGAGACGGCACCTTCCCCCACACTTCCCCGGAGATTAACTCTCCTTCTGGCTGATGAGCGGTTGCCATGGCGCTCCCCCACCTGTACAGGTAGCTGGTATTAGTGTGTGAGCTTGGTTGGGAGAAGTGTTTACCTGTAAAGGTGGCCCACTGTTTAAACAGGCTTTGTAGACACAACTGGTCCGGCAGTGTACACAGTGCTGTCTGCACCTGCCGTCCTGTCTGCTTTAGCCTCCGTTCTGCAGTGGCGCTGTATTATTAAACCCACCACTCTAATCTCACACACTCGTTTCCACTCCTCACACCGGTCCTGTCTGAACATGCCTGCCCTGAGAGTCCGCATACAGTCATTAAACTGCACGGCAATCGCTTTGATTGTTGTGTGGAGACAAAGGAACTGCCTTTAGGAAAACTCATTGCATTGATTGAGTTTTTGAGAATTGATTGACGGGTGGCAAGGTGTGTAGCACTGTTACAGCAAGAGGGACCCAGGTTTGATACCCGGTTGGTAAAGGAAAGAATGCTGCATGTTCTCCCCATGTCTGCTACCATTTCCTCCCACAGTCCTAAGACATGCAGTCAGGTGAACATGCCTGTGTGTCTGCCCTGAGATGGACAGGCGGCCTGGCCAGGGTGTTTCCTGCCTTCTGCACCTAATGAGACCTGGGATAGGCTACAGACCTAAGCAGACCCAATAGGCTAAGCACTTTTAAAAGAAGAGTGAATGATGAAATTTACAAACAAACAAACAAACAAACAAACAATAAATAAATAAATAAATAAATAAATAAATAAATAAATGTAGGTGTGAGCATATGCGTGGTGGGTGAGCAGTTGCTAACACTTTTACCAGGAAGGTTTTTATTTATTTATTTGTTTAATTATTGTTTGTTTGTTTGTTTGTTTGTTTGTACTTCTTTGGACTTTGATTACTCTATTATTGATAAATAATTAAGTAAATAATCACTCCATCACTAATTCACATTATAGCCATAGCACTAAACTATGTATAGTGGCCTTTCAGGCAGCACCTATTCAGGTGGTCATGCTAAGCTAACTAGGACTGTTGTTAATACTGGACTCTGCAAGGTGGTAGGAGTTGAACTACTTCAGATCTTTTGATGTGATGAAAGAACCGGAAACACTGACCATAGAATCTCACAACTTCGTGTCGGATCGGTTTGAACCGTATTCCAGTTATCAGTAGCCTTAGAGTGTCTTTCTAGCTTTTAGGAAACCGGAGCTCTCAGTCTCTGAAATTACTAGGCTTCCTACCTATTGTTTTCTCAGAGGCGTCCGTGTTGTTAGTCATTGTGACGTGATTAGCAACTAGTTAGCATCAGGCTTAAAGCATCACTCCCAAGCAGTAACGTCGTCAGAGCCGAGCAGTCTGTGCAGTCTTTACAAGGTGGCGGATTTCCCTCAGATTTAAATCTATTTGTTTGCAAGGTGCTGCTCCTGCGCTCTGAATTGTGCGTGTGGTGAGAAGTGTGTGTGTGTGTGTGTGTGTGTGTGTGTGTGTGGTGTGTGTGTGTCGTGTGTGTTTGGTGTATGTGTGGTGTGTGTGTGTGTGTGTGTGTGTGTGTGTGGTGAGAAGTGTGTGTATGTGTGTGTGTGTGTGTGTGTGTGTGTGTGTGTGAGTGTGAGTGTGTGAGTGAGTGTATGTCTGTGTGTGTGTGTGTGTGGTGGGAAGTGTGTGTGTGTCTCTGTGTGTGTGGTGAGAAGTGTATATGTGTGTGTGTGTGTGTTTGTGTTTGTCTGTGTGTGTGTGGTAAGAAGTGTATATGTGTGTGTGTGTGTGTTTGTGTTTGTCTGGTGAGAAGTGTATATGTGTGTGTGTGTGTGTGTGGTGAGAAGTGTGTGTGTGTGTGTGTGGTGAGAAGTGTGTGTGTGTGTGTGTGTGTATATGTGTGTGTGTGTGTGCGTCTGTGTATGTGTGTGTGTGTGTGTGTGTGTGTGTGTGTGGTGAGAAGTGTGTGTGTATGTGCGTCTGTGTGTGTGTGTGTGTGTGTGGTGAGAAGTGTGTGTGTGTTCCTGATCAGACTGGTTCCTCCTCTTTGATGGTACACTCCCACCGTGTAACACAGGCACTCAGGTAATATTAAAATCAGGATCAGAATGAAAAGCACCGCGTGAGGATCCTTCAGACGATTGGTTTGTGCAGTGCCACCGCCTGCAGCAGTGCTCCGGTATGACCAGAATGTGAACTCTGTTTGGTTGTGTGCTTTGTGCATTCCTTAAGAGTTGATGGAAGTGACTGGAGAACAAAGCCAGCGTAACCCGGACCACCCCTCAAAACCCCCTCCTCAAACCTCCAGCTCCTTGTTCCTCTACACCAGAGAATGCCGCCCCACTCAACACAGCACCTCATCGCTGTGACAGCCTCTGAAAGCTAGTCCCCCCTCGCAGACAGGAGAATAGAGAGGGAGTCCTGAAGCACTGTCAGCTCAATTTGAGGTGTGGGCTTTTCATCTACGTTGGAGAGTGATTTAGGCTCTGGAGCACACAGGCACCTGGAAAGTCTGCATCAAACTCGAACTGTGCCATGCAAACTTCTCCCACCTTCACTTCCTCTTAATCACATCCCCTGTGTGCTGCTGATTTTAATACATGCAAATCCGTCACAGAGATATCGGACAGTTATGTTAAGAATGACCTCACCCTGAACACTGAGGTGCTGAACAGGCACAGCTCTGTGTAAAAAGGCAGAGGCCACGCTTCAGTTTATTTCATTTCCAGTCAGGAAGGCCATTAGGTGCAAGATATTCTGTTTTCAGTCTCAGGGAAAAACAAAACAAAAGAATTACACAAAAATGAACTGGGAGACTTCTGTGCAATTTTCTGTTCATTGTTTTTTTTTTCTGACACAAAAAAAATAACTGAATGGACTTAAAGGATGTTTTGACAGGAAATTAACTGAAATGAAATTCAAATGATTTGTTGTCCGGCTTTTTGCACAGTACTGTATGTTGTGGGAGCACATGGCTTCTCGCGAATGCCCATCAACAATTGTCCCTTGTTTGACTCTCCTTTTAATAAATGAATAATTGTAAGATAGAGTAGATATCTGATGTAACAGTTTGATTGCTTATGTCTTAAGCAGGATGGTGTTGTAATGTAATCTGATGTTTGTAGTAGGGCTGCACAAAAAGACTATTCTGCTCTCGAATAATCTGTCAGTTATTGAAGCGAATAATCGATTGTTCTAAATATGAATTGCCCAACTACTAAATAAGTCTTATGTAGCTATCAGCTTTAAAATTTATCTTGAGGTTGTTTTGTACTTTTGCTATACAGTTATTCTGATAGTTGACTAATCTGTCGATTATTGGGACGAATAATCAATTGTTCAGATTATGAATAAAATAATAATAAAATGACCAAATAAGTCTTATGTAGTTCTCAGCTTTACAGTTTAGCTTGAGGTTGTTTTATGGATTGGCTAAACAACTGTTCTGATAGTTGATTAATCTGTCGATTATTGAAACGAATAATCGACCATTCAGATTGTGAGTCACTCAGTTACCAAATATGTCTTATATAGCTATCAGCTTTTAAATTTAGCTTGAGGCTGTTTTATGCATTTGCTAAAGGACTATTCTGCTAGTCGATAAATCTGTCGATTGTTGAAACGACTAATCGGTGATTAGATTATGAATTGCTCAGTTACCAAAATACGCCTTTTGTAGCTAGAAGCTTTTGAATTTATCTTGAGGTTGTTTTATGCATGTGCTAACTCACTATTCTGCTAGTCGATTAATCTGTCAGTTATTGAAACGACTAATCGATTGTTCTGATCATGGATTGCCCAATTACCAAAGAAGTCTTATGTATATGTCAGCTTTTAAATTTATCTTGAGGTTGTTTTATGCATTTTCTAAACGACTATTCTGCTAGACAAATAATCTGTCGGTTATTGAAGCGAATAATCAATTGTTCTAAATATGAATTGCCCAACTACTAAATAAGTCTTATGTAGCCATCATCTTTAAAATTTATCTTGAGGTTGTTTTATACTTCTGCTATACAACTATTCTGATAGTTGACTAATCTGTCGGTTATTGAAGCGATTAATCGATTGTTCTAAATATGAATTGCCCAACTACTAAATAAGTCTAATGTAGCCATCATCTTTAAAATTTATCTTGAGGTTGTTTTATACTTTTGCTATACAGCTTTTCTGATAGTTGACTAATCTGTCGGTTATTGGGACGAATAATCGATTGTTCAGATTATGAATAATAAAATTACCAAATAAGTCTTATGTAGCTCTCAGCTTTACAGTTTAGCTTGAGGTTGTTTTATGGATTGGCTAAACAACTGTTCTGATAGTTGATTAATCTGTCGATTATCGCAACGATTAATCGGTGGCTATTAAAGCTAGCCAACGCTTTTGGATTTAGCATCTCTAACAGACATTCCCCTCCCTTCTTATCTTGTGTTTCAGCAAGCGGCATGGAGAGGGTTATAAGCCTATATGGAGACGACATCATAGTGCCATGCAACAACGGCGACAACAAGCCATCTGATCTGATCTTCACCAAATGGAAATATGTAAGTCTGTGTTGCACTTACTGTCTGAATGTGTAAGCACCGGATCCGGTGTATATTCCCAGGCTGCCTGGTGAACACTGTCTTAGAATAAATCATATGCGGCAAACATCGAAATGGAGATGAATAAACAGTTTTTCAAATTATACGACTCACCTGTCACGTCTGCAGCAGCGCTGGCCCTCAAAATGTCATTTTAATGTCACCTACTGGAAAGAGTATGCCAAGACGCCTCATGCCAACAGCGGTGTACCGTGCAGGACAGGTATTCTGGAGTAGCTCAGTGTTTGACACATCGGTAACAGTTCTGTGTGTGTGTGTGGTATCGCCTCTAGACGAAAGACGACGGCACCTCAGGAGACCTCCTGGTGAAGCAGGCCCAGAAGGATGAGGCGAAGATCTCAGCCACAGATGGCTACAAGGACCGCATTAGCATCATGCCTGACTCCAGCCTGCAGATTACCAAAGCCACACTCGCTGACCAGAGAGTCTTCACCTGCATGGTGGTCTCCATGTCTAATCTCAATGAATACCTGGTGAAGGTGGATGTGCACAGTGAGTACAGCTTCCTAACCGCGATATTCATGAAGGGACTGTTCTAGTGTTTTGGAATCTTAATCTCTGCTGCTGTAGTGTGTACTGCGTTACCACAGACTGTTTATTAAACAGAAAACCTGCTCGGCACACTAATAATAGAGGCTAGTGGTCAGATGCCATGTTGTATGCCCTATGACTTCTATTATTATCCATCCCAAATAGCGGGGCACTGATGTTAGACTCTTTGTTTTGTTTTAAGGTTTTACACTGTGGCTCAATGTGGCCACTGTTACTGTAGCTGTAGTTATTGCTATAGATATACAGGGGTTGGACAATGAAACTGAAACACCTGTCATTTTAGTGTGGGAGGTCTCATGGCTAAATTGGACCAGCCTGGTGGCCAATCTTCATTAACTGCACATTGCACCAGTAAGAGCAGAGTGTGAAGGTTCAGTTAGCAGGTAAGAGCACAGTTCTGCTCAAAATACTGCAATGCACACAGCATTATGGGTGACATACCAGAGTTCAAAAGAGGACAAACTGTTGGTGCACGTCTTGCTGGAGCATCTGTGACCAAGACAGCAAGTCTTTGTGATGTATCAAGAGCCACGGTATCCAGGGTAATGTCAGCATACCACCAAGAAGGACGAACCTCCACCAGCATCACGTAGTGACCTGGCCACTATCCTGCAAGAAGAATGGCTTAAACTCCCTCTGACCACTGTGCAGGACGCAGTATATGTCATTCCCAAGACCAACTGACGCTGTATTGGCCGCAAAAGGAGGCCCTACACCATACTAATATTAGTAATATAATTACTAATAAATGATTGTGGTCTAAAACCAGGTGTTTCAGTTTCATTGTCGACCCCTGTATATCGTCGCTGTCCAAAGAAGAACAGGTATCTCCAAAATGTCAACTTTACAGGAGAGGCCAAAAACCTCATTTATTTTGAATGGAAGTCAATGGAACCAGACGTCTTTTTAAGCAGCTTTGGGCCATTTCTGTTGGTCCATTGTTCATGAAATTTCCTCACAGTGTAAATAACAGCTCATGTGATCAAATGAGGCATAAAAGTAAAAATCACCAAAAAATGGGGATACATGATTTTCTTTGGACAGCGATATATATTTATATATATGTATATATATATAAATATATATATATATATATATATATATTATATATATATTATATATATATTATTTTAACAGCCCTAAAGTAAGCCCAATATAAAAATAGTCCAAACATGCCGACGAGGGAAACGTGAGCACTTCTTGTGCACGCTAAAGCCAATTTGGAACAAGCATGCTTATTGGCTCACTACTAAAATCAGCTGCCTGCAAATTGAAATCAGATCAACACTGAAGAGCCTTAATATTGAATAAGCGTGTAGTATTAAATTTGCCCATCTCTTTGAGTCATAGAGATTCCGTTTGATATTAGTTTGAAATTTCCTGAAATATTCCGTTGTTTGGGATATTAGAGAGGAACTACCCCTACTCCTATCCTGAGAATTCCCAGAAGTATCCCAGTAGGAACATAGGAGTGGGTTAACACAGCTAACGCTCGAACTGTGCAATATTTTCTAGCATGCTTTTTTTTCACGCATTCATTTATTTAACCTAGAGTGTTTAGCGATGCCAATCATCAACACTTTGTTCCTTTCAGAGCGGCCGTCAGCTCCTGAGATCAGGAACAAAGCCAGCCAGCTGGAAAACGGCAAACTGACGCCGGTGAGTGTATTTCAAACTCTGCTCTTCAGGTTTCTGGACTGCTGCCATCGCCCGGGAAGCCCTCATTGCATTCAGTAGACCAATCACAAACCTTCCGATAAAGCCCGAGCACCCCCAGAGTTTTTGGAGCGAGTACCTTCCCCCTCCCCCGATGGCCGTCGGGCTTTTTCCTCCTTTGTGAACACACCTGCAGGCATCTTCTTGCACGGCAGTGGGGGCCGACCTATTAAAGAGATCAGGGAATGAACGTACACTTACAGAGAGCACTTAAACAAAGTGTTATTGCCGGAAAGATGGCCCCCCACAGACATTTAGCCCAGGCTGGGGAGGAAAACGGCAGCTTTGAAGCCGCTGTAGAGAGCCATTGAACCGTAGGATGGGGGAAAGGTGACATTACTTTTATCAGGGCAGTAAAAGCAGATTAGTTGGAGCAACTTCTGCCCTGCTGGAGCTCACCTCACATGAGCACCTGTGTATGGCTGGACTGCCTTTCTGTTTCCTGGCTCGGCTGGGATGAGAGGCTGTTCGAAATAGCATGGCATCTCGATATTCTGGTTCTAAAAGCAGTGCCGAGACACTGAGGCCTCAGTATTGCTATATTTGTAATCCACCTGGCTTTAATACAGCACATGAGAAGTGTTACATACAGTGTTACATCCCACGGTTCAGCGTTGTTTTCTCCCACCCTGTTATTGAGCCGTTCGTGGATGCACAGACGAAGTTACCGAAAAGCTTTTCCGCAGGGGTGTATCGTGTTTAAGCATTCATACACATCATCTTTTCTTTAGCCTTCAGCAAGGTAGGCTAGCCTTACGACGCAGGTATTATGTCGGACATGTGTGGCACACTACAAAACATGAAGAATGACTTTGATTTTCTGTGATACAGGTGAGTCGGTACAGGTAATTATTTTTCCTAGGCAATGAACAACCAACTGGAGTTTCTTCTTTGCTTATCCAGCCGTGTGTTATGGTCTTCTGGGGTAGCCAGTGGATATTGTCGTTAGTTCAGTTTCGATTCAGTGTGTTATTACTCATACAGTGAATGTCCAGATGTTCAAACACCAGCAACTCCAACTCAAACACCAACTCTTCTTTAAAAATTGGAATTAAATATTTCCACAAAGTTAATTAAAACAGATTGATATTGATATTGGCATTAACTGGTGAGGCCAGTCTGGTGAGGCCAGTCGTTCCCCGAATGGAGAGCTTAGGGCCATGTTTTGCCATTTGCACACAGAGGAATTTGTCTTCCGCATTTAACACATCGTTGAAGTGAAACACACACACTAGGGGGCAGTGTTCACACTTGCCCAGAGCGGTATACAGCCCTACCCACGGCACCCGGGGAGCATTTCGGGGTACTTCAGTCGTTACTGTCAGTTGATCGTTACTGTCACAAGGCTGGTTCCCTAACCTCCAGCCCACGATTAGCCCAAGACTGTGCTCATTTACATGTAGTCATGTTCCTAAAAGTGCACTGATGCCAACATCTGATACCGGCTGATTCCAGATATGATGGAAGGCAGGCAAGGTTCTGCGCACACGGTGAAGTGTAGCAAGTGTAGGACAGCAAGTTGTTGGTCACTCTAAACATTCAGTCTTTTCCCACCAGATCTACGCTGTGTTTAAGCACACGCAATCACCGTTACAACCACATCCTCAGTATGGGTGGATACGGAGATGCTAACAAGTATGCGGTGTGCATCATCGTTTAGTTTAGCTTGAGGCAGTGCCCTCGGTTAGCCGAGCCCCTGTGTTTGAGTGGATAATTGATCATTTAGTTGATGATTGTCCATAGACAGACAGAGCTGTCTGCAGATACTGTGTTTTACACAGCAGGTCAGTCAGGCCAAGCCTTTTCAAATAGTGTGTCTATACACAAGGGTCTATTTAACCATACAGTGCCACCATCAAACAGCATTTGTAAAAATTTGCATCCTTGCCTTTAGAGACATTCAACAACAGCTCATCCAGCCAAACCAAAGACTCCAACAAGAGCCTGAGCTCTGTCCATGCATTAGCCCCAGATGTGACTCCTGCTCTTATTCTACTGTAGAGCCTGTTGCTGTAAGAGACTGATGATGTGCATAGGATGTGCAAAACTATTAAATGTACTTTGCTTACTAAGTTCAGCACTTTTCTGATGTTGAGCAGAACCAATTCTTCTCTACTGCAGTGCTGTTCAATCCAGCGTAACAAATGTAGCATAGCTAGCTAAAGCACGCTATTTAAAAACAGCTGGATTTGAATGATTTAACTGTTAAGGTGCATCACAGTCAGAGAGACTAACAGCTACGCCATTAATGATGGGTTACTCAGTGAGCTATCAAACTCCGTATCAGTGAGTACAAGGAAACATGTACTCGTATACCACGACTCACTTAACAGCGTTTGGAATCATGTGAGTCTTTATAATTTGAAAAGGGTGGATGGAAATAAGACTCGGAGGCTTTAAACGACTGTATAAAATGTGTTACACGGTATAAATGAAGCTTATTACTGATATACAGGGGTTGGACAATGAAACTGAAACACCTGTCATTTTAGTGTGGGAGGTCTCATGGCTAAATTGGACCAGCCTGGTGGCCAATCTTCATTAACTGCACATTGCACCAGTAAGAGCAGAGTGTGAAGGTTCAGTTAGCAGGTAAGAGCACAGTTCTGCTCAAAATACTGCAATGCACACAGCATTATGGGTGACATACCAGAGTTCAAAAGAGGACAGATTGTTGGTGCACGTCTTGCTGGCGCATCTGTGACCAAGACAGCAAGTCTTTGTGATGTATCAAGAGCCACGGTATCCAGGGTAATGTCAGCATACCACCAAGAAGGACGAACCTCCACCAGCATCACGTAGTGACCTGGCCACTATCCTGCAAGAAGAATGGCTTAAACTCCCTCTGACCACTGTGCAGGACTTGTATGTGTCATTCCCAAGACCAACTGACGCTGTATTGGCCGCAAAAGGAGGCCCTACACCATACTAATAAATGACTGTGGTCTAAAACCAGGTGTTTCAGTTTCATTGTCCAACCCCTGTAGAATGATAATAATCATTATTCCCATTATTATTGTTGTTATTGTCTAATGCAGTGCACTGACTAAATGTGGTTAAGATCATGCGCACTATTGCGTCAGTTGTGGGCTGTCAAACTGTGACTTTCAGTTTCAGTTCAGATCTGTTACACTGCCGCTGTGGGACAGTGAGTAAAATATCCTTTCAGATATCAGTGACTCAGTACCACATCAAATTCTATATGAGCTCATCAGACAAGGAATGAGTCACCCGTGTTTGAAACGTACCGTGTGTAATGCCTCCCCAAGCACCAAGCACAGCTGGGACTGGATTTGGCATAGGCTGGACAGGTTTCTGGATGTTGGCCAGATCAACGTTCAGCCACTCTTACATCAAAGAGTTGTGTATGAGATGTAGAGGTTGTGAATTTTGGAGTCTACCAGGTTATGTTGAATCAGAATAGAGTTGTGCGATGGTGTATATGAGCATGGTGGTGATAATAAGGTATCGCGGGGTCTTTAATGAGCCCCCCTGTACTGGAGGTGGTGCATTACTGCTTCCATAACAGACGGTAATGTAGCCTGTCGCAGACGGAGGCAGTAGAACAGAGGAACGGGCGGATGTGTGTTCTTCTTTATGAGAGTGGATGGCCGTGTTTTTGGATAACCACCTACTGAGATCGTGTCATGTTCAAAGCTCAGCTGTTTTGTTTACACAGCGCGGAGAAGAAGAGTCCCTCCGCTGAGTGTCTTTAAGCAGGTCTCGTTAAAAGAATTTGGCCTGGCTGAGGCGGAGGCTGAGGCTTGGCTCGAGTGAGTGCTGACAGGAACAGAGAACAAAGGGAAGAAGTTTGGAGGAAGAAGTGAAGCACACAATCTAAGGTGGAGCGCTCTGTGGGCCTCGTTAAATCGGCAGACTCGGAGAAGAGAGAGAGAGTGTGTGTTTGTTAAGGAAGAGTGGTGGTGGCCTTCAGAGAACTCTCTTTCTCTCTTTCACACTCTCTCTTTCTCTCTCACACTCTCTCTCTCTTTCTCTCTCTTTCTTTCTCTCTAGCTGTCTCTAACTTCTTTTCTCTCTCCCTTTCTCTCTCACACTCGCTTTCTCTCTCACACTCGCTTTCTCTCTCACACTCGCTTTCTCTCTCACACTCTCTCTCTCTCTCTCTCTCACTCTCTCTCTCTCTTTCTCTCTAGCTCTCTCTAACTTCTTTTCTCACTCCCTTTCTCTCTCTCACACTCTCTTTCTCTCTCTCTCTCTCTCTCTCGCTCTCTCTCTCTCTCTTTCCCTTTCTTTCTTTCTTTCTCTCTCTCTCTCTCTTTCT
>JAMWET010004892.1:77500-115000 GCA_024036415.1 Prochilodus magdalenae | reverse complement strand
CCTGATCTTACCCCAGCCTTAACCCTAAACCTGACCTTAACCTCAGCCTTAACCCTAAACCTTACCCCAGCCTCAACCCTACCCATACCTTACCTTTACCCCTTACCCCAGCCTTAACCCTAAACCTGACCTTACCCCAGCCTTAACCCTAAACCTGACCTTACCCCAGCCTTAACCCTAAACCTGACCTTACCTCAGCCTTAACCCTAAACCTGACCTTACCCCAGCCTTAACCCTAAACCTGACCTTACCCCAGCCTTAACCCTAACTCCCAACCTTAATCTTAACCCCAAACCTAACCTTACCCCAGCCTTAACCCTTAGCCCTTACCTTGACCTTACCCTAACTCCCAACATTAACCCAACTTAATCCATAACCTTACACCCCAGTCCTAACTCTAACCCTGCCCTAAACTTAACCCCATCTTAAACCCTAACCCTTACTTTACCCTTACCCCTAAACCTAACCTCCAACCCTTATCCTAACCCCTAAACCTAACCCTAGCCTAATCCTTAACCCTAGCCCCAACCCTTAACCCTAACTTAATCCTTAATTCTAATCCCCAGTTTTAGCCCTAATCCTAACCCCAACCCTAGCCCCTAACCGTAATTTAAATTTGGTTAGGCATTTACCTGATAGTTCAGGCTAATGAATCATACCCGTATATTATTATTTCCGATACGCTGATGTTTTTTGACCTATATTAGAAACGTACCGAGCTTTATCGAAACCCCACAGCTTGAAATTGCTCTTTTAAGTTCAGGCACAAACAGATGTACCTGTGCATCATCCGATATAATACAGAATAGCAGAAAAGGTTACTGAAGTACATATGAAGTATGAATCGCAGTTTTGTTTTATTTGTGAAGTTACTGCCAAAGCAGGAATCCAGTTACTGCCTGATTTATGTAGACCTGGAATTTCCTCATTATCCGATTACTCAAGTGCATGTAAACGCACGCTTTGTTTCTGAGAAGTCATGAAAGCCAACTCATTTCCATATAGCCAGGCTGCCCATTTATACTGAAGTCCTAGGGATTTTTAAGCCCAGAGGCAAAACAGAGGACAGCCAATCAGAGCAGATCTCTTTTGCATGTTACCGTTCTGAAGGCACAGGAACAAACAGCCTGCTGAATGCTCAGGCACAAAGAGAGGTTGTAAAATGGCCATGTAAATTAAATTATGACATAAAAACCTCAAAGCTCAAAAGTGGACTTCAGGAACATTACCTGAAAAGTCAAATATTAAATCTTCTGCTTTCAAATATTACAGCATAACAGTGTTTCTGTTCATGTCTTCAGTTTAGGAAATAGTAAAATTAGCCTCTGCCTCTCAAGCACTAGAATATACACCACTGTATAAGAGAGAGAGAGAGAGGGAAAGAGAGGAAAGAGATGGAAAGAGATGGAAAGGGAGAGAGAAGGGAGAGAAGAGAGAGATGACAGAGACAGAAAGAGACAGGGAGAGAGAGGAGACAGAAAGGGTGAAAGATGAAAGAGAGAGATGGAGGAGAGAGAGAAGAGAGACAGCGAGAGAGGAGAGAGAAAGGGTGAAAGATGTAAGACAGAGATGGAGGCGAGAGAGGAGAGAGAGAGAGAGAGAGAGAGAGAGAGAGAGAGAGTTTGAAGGTGTTCAGGGCTTGGTTAAGTTGCTGAGCTATGACTGAACATTTAGTAATGGTGGAAACCTGTGCTCTGATTGGTTTACTCAAATTTGAAAGCAGATCGTTTGGTAGAGTAACTTGTTTTGCTAGCCTTGTATGCTAACAACATTAGCATCCGAGCTAACAAATACTCCTTCCTTGGTGCTGTTCGTACGCAGCCAGTTATTAGTCTCATATTATATAGTATATAATAATAATAATTATTATAGTGACATGAGTACACACATGGAAGTGCATAAAGCATCTAAGGCAGCCCAGAAATATATAATAACTTCAGTGTGTATAAACACGGGCGTGATATTCCAGTGATGCTGATGCCTCTGTACCTCTCTCTGTGTCTCTACACCAGAGGGATGCAGAAGGAGGTGACAGAGACAGATCCCAGTTGCTGAATGTGTCAAGCTGATTCTGTATCTTCTCTCCCCCTCCTTCTTTCTCTCTCTCTCTCTCTCTCTCTCTCTCTCTCTCTCTCTCTCTCTCTCTCTCTCTCTCTCTCTCTCTCTCTCTCTCTCTCTCTCTCTCTCTCTCTCTCTCTCTCTCTCTCTCTCTCTCTCTCTCTCCCATCTCTCCCTATCTCTTTCTCTCCTTTCTCTCCCTCTCTCTTGTCTCTTCCTCTCTCACTTTCCATCTCTCTCTCTCTCTCTGTCTCTGTCTCCTCTCTGTCTCCTCTCTCCCTCTCTCTCCCCTCCTCTCTCCCTTTCTCTCTTTCCGTCTCTCTCCACTCTCTCTCTCTCTCTCTCTCTCTCTCACCACCTCTCTGCTGTCTCCCTCTTGCTCTCTCCTCTCTCCCTCTCTCTCTTTCCGTCTCTCTCTCTCTCTCTCTCCCTCTCTCTCCTCTCTTCCTCTCTCCCTTTCCATCTCTCTCCTCTCTTTCCCTCTCTCTCTCTCCACTCTCTCCCTATCTCTCTCTCTCTCTCTCTCTCTCTCTCTCTCTCTCTCTCTCTCTCTCTCTCTCTCTCTCTCTCTCTCTCTCTCTCTCTCTCTCTCTCTCTCTCTCTCTGTCTCCTCTCTCCCTCTCTCTCCCCTCCTCTCTCCCTTTCTCTCTTTCCGTCTCTCTCCACTCTCTCCCTCTCTCTCTCACCACCTCTCTGCTCTCACCCTCTTGCTCTCTCCTCTCTCCCTCTCTCCTCTCTATCTCTTTCTCAGACCCCACTGAAAATGTGACTTTGCAGGTGGTACCTGCAAGTCCTCTTAAGGAGGGTGACAATTTGACTCTGACATGTCAGGCAGATGGAAACCCTCCTCCCACCAGCTTTAACTTCCACCTCAAGGTGAGCCCATGTCTCGCTTTCCCCTGAGAAGTTCTCCACCTGAATTTCTCCAGTCGTCCTAAGAAAGATACTAATTTTGCCTTACATGTCAGAGCCTGTCACACTGTCACACTGTGACACTCATTAAAAGTTACGGTTTGAGGATACGGTTTGAGCTCTGTCTAGGCCTATGACAGTGTGAGGCGTGTGATCGTAAGGTTATTAAGAGGTTATCATTAACGCTAATAATAATAATTAGATTAATACGTCTGCGTGAACAAAATATGCCCTGTCCATCAAAACCAGGCGCTTACCTGTCGCAGGGTTCGTGTGTCCTGCAGGTCTCCTGAGTCACTGAAACTAACCACCAGGTGAAAGCTAACCCACATAACTGAGCTATGAAGCTAGCTCGTCCGTCTGCCAGACCACCATTCATTGGTTCGGGAGTCTGTTAGGCGATTTGTCCAACTAGTCACACCAGCTTTCTCAGGATACACATCCAGCAGTAACTGAATAAAAGCCATACCCACTTTACCATGGACGATCATCACTCTGCACTTTACATTAGCATATTTATACTTGCACATATAGACCTACTGTTATCTTCCATCCATATTGTATATCTATAGTGTATGTATATATATCAATATCCTATACCCTGTATATACCCTGCATCTCTCATCTACCTCAGGCTTACCATAGTGCTATATGGAAATGTGTACTTCTAGATATATCAGTTTTAATTCATAACTTTATATTACTGTTTGTATAAACAGAGATTTTAGTGCTGAGTATTGTATATATTATATCTTTTATATTTCAGTACTGTAAGGGACTACGCACCTAAGTTTTTCACTCACCTTCTGTGTATTCACAGTGGCGTAACAGCCCGGGAACGTTTGACATTATGATTTTTAAAAAGTCATAATGGAAATTATTATTTGAATCTGATGCCAGCAGCATGTTTCCAAAAAGTTAGGACAGGGCTGCAAAAGACTGGTTAAGCCATCTGTGTGACTGCACAGGTTGGTCACCTTCTGAGAGCCTTTGCTGCGTGATGAAATATACAAATATGACAAAGGAAGCTCCAGAACTGTAACTGGTCTCCTCAGTACCCAAATTCTCACATAGTGCTGCTAAAAGAGAAAGTGACGTAACACGATAGACAGAGACCAGTCCCAACTGGATCCGTCATGCTGGCATCAGATTTAAAATTGAAATTTCCAGCCCCTGAGGATTGTGTGTGTATGTGTGTGTGCATGTATGCACATGTGTATATATGTATATGTATGTGTGTGTGTGTGAGTTTGCATGTGTGCATCTGTGTATACGCTTATACTTATCCTTTTCAATGTTTTATTTATTTATTTTATTTATTTAATTTATTTAAAATATATTTTTCTTTTCCATAGTTTAATTTAATTTAATTTTAGTTTATTTATTATTTATTATTATTATTATTTTTTTTTTATTATTAAAAAAAAAACAAAAAACTATGCAACATAATTATTCTGTTCCCCGATGTTGTTCAATGTATATGAAAAACTGACAATAAAAAGAAAAAGGAAAAAAAAAGAGAAAAAATTGAAATTTCCCTTTTAAAAAAAATGCAGTTAAAAAATTCTCTATTTAAAATTTAATATTGTCATATGCTGCCATCTGTTTTATTTACATTTTGCATGGTGGCCCAACTTTACTGTGTTCCAGTACCAGGACCACGTGTAGCCTGTTCTCTATTAGGCCAATTTAATATTACTAATAATAATATTATGTAAACGTTTTAAATATGTTATCCCCTGAACTTCAAACCTAAAAGCACATGTTAGTAATGTTAATGTTTTTCTGAGGGTTGATATGGGCAGCCATATGGACATAGTTTTGCCCATTTTGACCTCAGCTACAGTCAGTCATTGTTAACGTAGCTCATTAGTAACGTCCACCTGTTAGCACTGTGCAGACTGCATGCCTCACTCGCCACATTAGCCCCTCAGCTTCACTGCCTCAGACACCAAACCCATCAACTCAGTAGCTTCTGAAAACCAGCCAGGCTTGTGTATATGTTTGGTCACTCGTGTGAAGCTGGCCGCTGCTCTTTTGCACCAACCCTGTATTTATTCTCTCAGACTGTTTACTCTGTTCCTCGTGTGTGCAGGATAAGAAGGTCGCTGTGACCGGCTCGAACAAGTACAATCTGCCAGGAGTGACCCGTGCTGACTCCGGCGAATACAAATGCTCTCTGCCCAACAACGACAAGATAGAAGACAAGAAGACAGTCACGGTGACCTGTAAGCACCTGCGTTCTTCTCTCCTCCTTCGCTCCTTCTTCTGTAACTGTTACACGTCTGTCCCTCCATCACATCCTTCTCCCGCTTTAGTTCTCTCACAGTGTCCGTGCAGGTCAGCCTGCAAATTGGTTCCTGCAGGAGAGCGTTCCCGCAGTAGAACTTTTCCTGCTCTTTAACAGCCTCTTTTATGCCACAAATTAATGCGCGAGAGACGTGCTAATCAAATTGATCTCCGCCAGGGTCGGCGGAGGTGGGAGACGGTGGTCAGTTGGACTAATTAGAGCTTGGGACTCGAGTAGTAGGCTACAGTGGACGGCTGCATTTTCACACCCAGCCCACGCTTAATTACTCTCTGAGGCCTGAGCGTGTGCGGTCCTGTGTGTTTGGATGGGAGGATTTCTCATAATGCACGTCGGGTGATGGCTGTATTTCAGCATGCTCCTGTTTCACGCTGTCCCTGCTGGGTTCATGTAAAGGGAGCCGAAGAAAGCGAAAGAAAGTACAGTGCTCACAGAGGAAGTGCGTTCTTACAGAAGGATGGTGGGGGGTGGTGGTGGTGGTGAGCTGTTGAGTGCTGTTGATATACAAGACTGATGAGTCTGAGAGACACCTGCAGGGAGAAGATACGAGACATATCTCTCTCTCTCTCTCTCGCTCGCTCTCAATTCAGCTTAATTCAAGATAGCTGGCATCTTACTGGCTTAAGCACTGATCCGATACCCAGTATCAGTATCAGCCTGATACCAGCAGAAAGCGAATGAACCTGATCGACTTCTGCTACAAATCTAGCATGAAATATCACAGAGGTGCTTGCAGCCCAACGGAACGCAAAGTGATGTGAGTCTGTCACATGGAAACAACAGTAGTCACAGCGATAACACAATATACAGTCACTTAAAGTCCCCCAGGCAAATTATAGATCTTCAAGACTATGGCGAGTTTTGCAGATTGTGGTGCTGATTTCTGTTTATTTGTTGAGTTTAACATATTGGATAAAATCTCACATATAAAATATTCAGGGAGACTTTATTGTCATTCGCATCACATGTGGTACATGGGGTGGAACGAAACTGTAGTACTAGATAGATAGATAGATAGATTCCAGGGTCCAGAAGATCAGATATACAGTATATACAGTAAAGTGTCTGAGAGTGTCCAGGACTTCAGGTGTACAGTATATACAGTAGAGTGTCTGAGAGTGTCCAGGAGTTCAGGTGTACAGTATATACAGTAGAGTGTCTGAGAGTGTCCAGGAGTGCAGGTATACAGTATATACAGTAGAGTGTCTGAGAGTGTCCAGGACTTCAGGTGTACAGTATATACAGTAAAGTGTCTGAGAGATTCCAGGACTTCAGATGTACAGTATATACAGTAGAGTGTCTGATAGTGTCCAGGAATGCAGGTATACAGTATATACAGTAGAGTGTCTGAGAGTGTCCAGGAGTTCAGGTGTACAGTATATACAGTAGAGTGTCTGATAGTGTCCAGGAGTGCAGGTATACAGTGTATATACAGTAGAGTGTCTGAGAGTGTCCAGGAGTTCAGGTGTACAGTATATACAGTAGAGTGTCTGATAGTGTCCAGGAGTGCAGGTATACAGTATATACAGTAGAGTGTCTGAGAGTGTCCAGGAGTTCAGGTGTACAGTATATACAGTAGAGTGTCTGATAGTGTCCAGGAGTGCAGGTATACAGTATATACAGTAGAGTGTCTGAGAGTGTCCAGGAGTTCAGGTGTACAGTATATACAGTAGAGTGTCTGAGAGTGTCCAGGAGTGCAGGTATACAGTATATACAGTAGAGTGTCTGAGAGTGTCCAGGAGATCAGATATACAGTATATACAGTAAAGTGTCTGAGAGTGTCCAGGAGATCAGATATACAGTATATACAGTAAAGTGTCTGAGAGTGTCCAGGACTTCAGGTGTACAGTATATACAGTAGAGTGTCTGAGAGTGTCCAGGAGTTCAGGTGTACAGTATATACAGTAGAGTGTCTGAGAGTGTCCAGGACTTCAGGTGTACAGTATATACAGTAAAGTGTCTGAGAGATTCCAGGACTTCAGATGTACAGTATATACAGTAGAGTGTCTGATAGTGTCCAGGAGTGCAGGTATACAGTATATACAGTAGAGTGTCTGAGAGTGTCCAGGAGTTCAGGTGTACAGTATATACAGTAGAGTGTCTGATAGTGTCCAGGAGTGCAGGTATACAGTGTATATACAGTAGAGTGTCTGAGAGTGTCCAGGAGTTCAGGTGTACAGTATATACAGTAGAGTGTCTGATAGTGTCCAGGAGTGCAGGTATACAGTGTATATACAGTAGAGTGTCTGAGAGTGTCCAGGAGTTCAGGTGTACAGTATATACAGTAGAGTGTCTGATAGTGTCCAGGAGTGCAGGTATACAGTATATACAGTAGAGTGTCTGAGAGTGTCCAGGAGTTCAGGTGTACAGTATATACAGTAGAGTGTCTGAGAGTGTCCAGGAGTTCAGGTGTACAGTATATACAGTAGAGTGTCTGAGAGTGTCCAGGAGTGCAGGTATACAGTATATACAGTAAAGTGTCTGAGAGTGTCCAGGAGTGCAGGTGTACAGTATATACAGTAGAGTGTCTGAGAGTGTCCAGGAGTGCAGGTGTACAGTATATACAGTAGAGTGTCTGAGAGTGTCCAGGAGTGCAGGTGTACAGTATATACAGTAGAGTGTCTGAGAGTGTCCAGGAGTGCAGGTATACAGTATATACAGTAGAGTGTCTGAGAGTGTCCAGGAGTGCAGGTGTACAGTATATACAGTAGAGTGTCTGAGAGTGTCCAGGAGTGCAGGTATACAGTATATAGAGTAAAGTGTAATAGTGCAGAATAAATAAGCCTATGATTAAACAGAGAACTTAGTCCTCATCTGTCCTCGTCCCTCTTCCGGCCCCGCTGGGAGGAGTTGAAGAGCCTGATGGCTCTCGGGACAAAGGATCTCCTGAGTCTGTCCGTGGAGCAGCTCTGTGACAGCAGCCTGCCACTGAACTTGCTCCTTCTGTCCATGATGATGGTGTGCAGTGGGTGCCCATCATCATCCATAATAGACAGCAGTTTATGCAGTGTCCTCCTCTCCACCACCTACACCACCAAGTCCAGCTCCACACCAATAACTGACCCTGTTCGCCGGACCAGCTTGTCCAGACGCATCTCGTCTCTCTTCTTAATGCTCTTTTCTTTAATACTCAAGGACCCAGTTACACCCTAACAGCAGTACTTAAATAAATGAAATAAAATATATATAAATATATAAAATATAGAAAGGACAGCAGGGAAATCTGGAAAGGTAGCAGCAGAGTGTGTTTAAAGTGACCTCAGAGTGTCGGCCATAACTTTCATGCATCTCATAACTTTTCATGTTTGGCCACATTTCATGTTTACTATATGCAGATAAACAGCTATTGTGCATTGAAATGTGCAGACGCGTTCACTTAGAATGTCAACAAAGGGGTGCTTATACTTTTGCATGCACTATCAGTCAAATTTCAGACAGCTCCTCATTAAAGATCCTCCTCATGTTTATCTTAATAGGCTTTACTGTAGAATAAAAGTGACGACATCAAACTATAAACTAGCCCTCATGGAATTATACAGTCCACCTTAAAACCCTCCAGAATGGACCTTTACAGGAGGAGGAACCAGCTTCCTTACCCTGCAGTGGAGCTGATAGAACAAGGTTTATTACTAAGCAGGTTTGGAGCGATTCTATTGGTCGGTCCATCATGAATATTCACTAACCTGAAAGGAGAGCTAGAGCTTTTACACTGTGCAGAAAAAGAGATCAAAGTTTTTACACCACTAAATATATATTAGAGGTGGAGATATGGAGGAGTATCATACTGTGTACATCAGGAGTAGATGTGGTGTATCAGGGTATGGACTGGTTCAGACTCTTATCAGGTGGAGCTGTTCAGTGTACGACTGTAGAGTCTTTATGATCACCAGCTACATCTGTTTAGATGGGCATGTCCAAACTTTTGACTGGTACTGGACTACTCTAGATGGCTACCGTTGGTTTGGAAGCTAATAGGCTAAAAGGCTGTTTCATTAACGTACATACAGCTTCACATGCCCGTCCATTTCAACTTGTAACTACAGCTTCACTCTACATAGGCTCCACCCACATTCCTGCTGAGCATCATTGTATATTTGCAGCTGGAGTGCGTCCATAGTAACAGCAGTTAATACAACAGCAACAGTCATATGTGATCATATAATAATACACTGATGATAAAAATAATCTCCTAATCCCCCTCTCCGTCTCTCTCAGACCTGGACCTTTCCCTCAGTCCCTCAGGAGCAGTGGTGAGGATGGTTGGAGATTCCTTAGAGGTGAAGGTAGACAAGAACTCCTCCAGTGAACCCACAGTGACCTGGACTAAGGTGAGAGTACCACCATTCCCATTCAACACTGAAATCACTGTACCACCACCCTGCCTGTCTTACCCTGAGGTCAATAGGGGTCACCTGCATAGTGCAGCTCTGCAGGGCACTAGAATGAAGATGTATATGGGTATACAATCTGCTACTGAAAGACTGGATCTCTTTAGGCTACTCCTGCCAAAACATCAACCTGCGGTATAGTAGCTGTCAACTTTCAACTGTGAGTGGCAGACTACTGTGTAAGGTGTATTGGCATAGCAAGCAGTGACAGCTTCACTTACTCGATGCCCAACAAGGCTGGCTAGTTTCCGATCCCTGTATGTCATGAAGGTTTACCTACGTAGGTTCGTCTTGGAGGAGGAAAAGCTGCCACTAAGGCATCACTGTATTTATAGTAGAGCTTGAAATGGGCCTCTGAGTCTGAAAACAGACCAAACATCTTGTCCAAGTTTTCAGTCCAGCCTTGACCCGAGTCTAACAAAAGATGGTCTGTACCTCACCTGACTGAACCGCACCATCAAGTTTACAGTCCTGCCTTGACTTGAGTCTAACAAAAGTTAGACATACCTCACCTGACTGAACCGCACCATCAAGTTTTCAGTCTGACCTTGACCCGAGTCTAACAAAAGATCAGCTGTACCTCACCTGACTGAACCGCACCATCAAGTTTTCAGTCCAGCCTTGACTCGAGTCTAACAAAAGTTAGACGTACCTCACCTGATTGAACCGCACCATCAAGTTTACAGTCCAGTCTTGACTCGAGTCTAACAAAAGTTAGACGTACCTCACCTGATTGAACCGCACCATCAAGTTTACAGTCCAGTCTTGACTCGAGTCTAACAAAAGTTAGACGTACCGCACCATCAAGTTTTCAGTCCAGCCTTGACTCGAGGCTTTTAAAAGATGGTCTGTACCTCACCTGACTGAACCGCACCATTAAGTTTTCAGTCCAGCCTTGACTCGAGGCTTTTAAAAGATGGTCTGTACCTCACCTGACTGAACCGCACCATCAAGTTTACAGTCCAGCCTTGACTCGAGTCTTATAAAAGATGGTCTGTACCTCAACTGACTGAACCGCACCATGAAGTTTACAGTACAGTCCAGTCCTGACTCGAGTCTAACAAAAGATGGTCTGTACCTCACATGACTGAACCGCACCATCAAGTTTTCAGTCCAGCCTTGACTCAAGTCTAACAAAAGTTAGACGTACCTCACCTGACTGAACCGCACCATCAAGTTTACAGTCCAGTCTTGACTCGAGTCTTATAAAAGTTGGTCTGTACCGCACCTGACTGAACCGCACCATTAAGTTTTTAGTCCAAAACTGGCCCAAAGTTCTGTTCAAACCTGACAGACTGGTTCATTGTCCTCCTGCGAGAACCCGAGTGTTAAATCTGACTCGGCGCGTGACTCAGTGAGAAATCTATCAGGTATCAAATATTCCAGCTCTAAACCAGCCGACTTAAAACCAGCTTATATGAATGGGAAGGCGAAGTCTATCGTACCTCACAGAAAGGCAGTGTGATTTAAGACATCTGCTGGAGAAACCAAATGTACGAGAGTAGCTCACTTAAATAAGAAGAGGATTTATGTAAAATCCACCACTTTATGATTGACAGCTTCATTACCATACAGTGTGCTTGACTGATACGCTCCTCAAGCCAGCACGGCACTGGTGAAGGGAGCAGAGGGAGATATTTGTTGTGCGTGCAGCGGATACGGATTGTTGGAGATCTAAAAGGGACTGTATGTGTTTTACACTTTAGAGAGCGTACTGAACGGCTAAACTGTTATTCCTCCTGCAGGACAACGGCAAGCTGGTCAAACAGCCCGATTTGTCAAAGCTGACGTACAGTCACGCGGGCCTGTACGTGTGTGAGCTGTCTGTAGCAGGAGTGAAACGCAGCGCCTCCTTCCGTTTGACAGTAGAAGGTAACAAACTCCTTAACACTCTCCAAACTCCTTACATGAGCAGGCATGGCTTTAGAGCCGAGAGAGGAGCTGCATTTTGCCCAGTGGAGACGTATTTATTGGGCAAGGATACTGCAGTTATATTAAAGCCTCTATATTTCAGCTTCTATACAGCTGCCCTTAACACTGTGTGATGTTTAACATTAATTGGACTAATAGAAACTCTTTAAAGGAGAAAATCTCATTATATAAATAGACTTAGAAATCTATAAAATGTGTTTATTGCCTATACATTTATCATTTCTGAGATACGAGGTGCACAGAAGACAGCCGGTGATGTACTGAGCACACTGTTTACATGAGGTTCCCTCTCTTTCTATCTCAGGTACCCCTGTGATCAAGAGCTTGACGAAAAAGCGGAGCACAGACGGAAAAAACAAGGTGGTAACTTGTGAAGCCGAGGGTTCACCCAAACCCGACGTTCAGTGGAATGTCAACGGAACGGATGTGAGTTTGGCACACCCTTACACCTCCTCCACATGTGCTGGACATGTCTGTAACCTATATAATCTTCCAATTTCCAGAAACGCCCCTTTCCACACCAGCAGTCGTATTGTACATTGTTTACCTGAAAAGGCAAAATTAATGTGACAGCACTCACATGAGCATGCCAGCCCAGGAGGGGGGATTAATGCCTGAACAGTTGATGATCGATACCTTGAAAAGACAAGACATCATAAGCATGTGTACTGCATGGGATATGCTAGTGAGAGGGGATAACGTGGTGCACACCCCATGTGGCATTACCAAAGAAGGATCTATAGGTGTGAACGGATGATGTGACGATAGAGTAGCGCTATAAGTGCACATATAGTCAAGCCCATTACTACAGGCCTCACTGTCAGATTCACAGAGTTCCCTACGTAGCTGAGAGTCCAGGAGAGTGTACCTGGCCTCTCTCTGGGTGGGCAGGATGGCCCTCCCTATCCGGGCCAGTGCAGGTGACTGTGTTCTCCTTTAAGCATGTCGAGCTGTCCCGTGATTTAAAGGGGACCCTTTGTGTTTATTTTTGGATTCTACTAGAATAGATTTACATGCAGACATTTTCCCAATTATTGTATTATATTGTACATCAGTATTCGCCCTCTGTCTGAAACGTTCTATTAGAACCCACTCTGTTCTGATTGTTCAACCGCGAGAGCGCTTCTCGGCCTCCGGTACTGGCTGTGAAGGATTGTGTAATGAGATGACATCACTTTGTAACGGAGAAAAGGACTGGAATTGTGAAAAGTGAAAAAGTTGTTTCTTGAGCCTTACAAATCTGCACACCACTGGCATGCACAAACAGCAAAGGGGCAAAGGGAAAACCGGAAAAACATAATAGGTCCCCTTTAAAAGATGCGGTGCTCATACACAAGCATGAAACTGGAGCCCAAATCTGATCTGCAACTGTGGTTTTTATTCCTGACTGGTTAAGGGACCAAATTTAAAACCAGAACCTTTCCCAAACCCTCTCGCCTGTGCACACACGAGAGAGACGGAAAGTGAGAGGAAGGAGAAAAGAGCAAGAGAGAACGAGGGCAGAAGAGAGAGGAAGACAATGCACGAGGGAGAAAATCTATGACATGAAATTAACTATACTCGAACCCAACTCGACCCAAAAATCATAATTCACCAGGCCCTATCAGGGTTGGGTACAGCATCACACCTGTAGTCCCTCTGTTTATTCTTCTTCCTGGTTTTAGTTGTTATGCAGTGTTAGGCACTGTCAACACTGAAACGAGACTCTTTGGAGAAGCTTACTAGCCACATGCTGGAATCCATATGCTGGAATCCATATGCTGGAATCCATATGCTGGAATCCATATGTGGAATCCATATGTATGCAAGGCTAGCCAGACACAAACGGACATGTGCGAGCTTGCTTGGAATGAACTCCGTTTCCAGAAACATCCATAGTTGTGGACAGGGAACTGTGGGTGACACACTAACACCTACACACAGTCCCCAGCACAAGCCTCTCAGCTAGGCAGCTCAGAGCAGGGAGCATGCTATCATGTGTACGTAAGAGACCCCATGAGACCCTCTCCCTCTCCTTTCACTTTCTCTGCTCTCCTCCTCTCTCCTCTCTCGCCTCTCGGAGTGTACACTGTGTCTCTGTTCCGGCTTGGCCTCATTATGAATTTGCACCAGGGCTGAATAATGAGCTGAGAGATGCCAAATGGGTGTCCCTGATGTTGGGTCAATGAGAGGCCATGCAGATTCCGGTGTCTGTATGTGTGCGTCCTCTGGAAGAGATTGTGCGTGCTAATGAAGAAAGGTGAACTGTGTGGTATAGCGGGTCTGTGTGTGGGCTCCTCTGTCACTCATTATCACACTTTAGCACCAGTTAAAGACGTGCTGTCGCTGCCCGGGCTTTTTCCCTAGCTGCGCTTCATAGCTCTGCTCCTGTGAAAACCGAAATGCCTGTGATGCCGCGGGGTCGGTCTTTGGTGTATGTGTTTATTTACGTATTGTATTTCATAGGGAAAGTTTTCCAGACGTTCCGTCTCAGAAGTCGGTTCCGTTTCCTGCTTATCGTTGTCCAAGTAATCCTAACGTGAGGTTTGGGGGTTCCTGGGGTTACAATTTTGGAAACTCCTCTGTTTTTCTCACTCATTAAACTGATTTTCCAGTTGATTTGAATTGATTAGAATATCCGGATGGATGGGAGGGTGTTCCATGTCCGGAATGTAAAAACCCAAACCCCTCCCAGGATTTAGTTTCAACTTCCTGAACACATTCACTGCTGGGTTGAGCAAACTAGAGAAACCAGGTTGGTGGAACTAAATCCTGGGGATGGACTTGGATAACCCACTTCTACTTGTACTTAATTGTCAGTTTGGGTGACAAATAAATAAATACAGAAATAAATGAAGGGAGGTCTCTGATTTTTGCTCAGAATTGTATAAGACAAGTCGATTTCATAAAATGAACTGGTGTAGGTATTAGGTAGGCGTACCAGTGAGTGTGCACGTGTAGTAGTGGTGGGAATCACAAAAGACCACCCGATACACTAAAATCAGGATACTCAAGTCACAGTACGTGTTATTGTGATATTCAGTGCTGTTAGTTACGTATATACATCTCTGGAAAAATTCAGAGACCACCACTAACTGATCAGTGTCTCTAGTTGTACAGGTTCTGGGTTCGTGTTGGACCAGGATCCCTCAGTTCTGTTTGATTCTCTACACTACTGGAAGCATGTCTCCCAAACTCCAGATCAGATATTGTATTAGATCTGTTTATTTAGAAAATCACTAATGACCTCCACAAGCCTGTTTTTAGAACCATGCTCGCTGTGCGTTCACCCCAGCCACCGCTCGCCAGTCCCTCTGTAGGTCACCTGAGGTCATCTTACGGTGGGTAAGGGACATTGGAATGAGGTGGCGCTCATCACGGTCAGTAGAGAGTGGGTTTGCCCCTCTGCCAGTCTGTAGCTGTGTTGTCCTGTGTGTTTGCTGCTGGACCTTGTTCTTATGAACCAGACGCTCACTGTATCCGCCAGTAAAGCTAGAACCCAACCTTCGGTTCCTCACTGAGAACCTGCTGTACATGTGAAGATGCTGATCTAAGAAGATCTGGAGTGGTACTTTTGGGTGCAACCATTCTTTTGATGACGAGTCACTGTGTATACACACACATGTACACATATACATTGTATATATACACAGTATTTATAGCATATGTGCACTTTTTTGTGTGGGTTCCCAGTTCTCTCCCTTCACTCCTTTAATATATCCGAGATTATTCTCATCTGAATCCTCCCGGAGCTCCCGGAGATACAGTACACAATGCACTGCTGAAGTCATTACCGAGCGCTGTTTGTTGTAATAGTTCTCGAGCATTCATATTCCACCGTGGTGAGTAGGCGGGAAGCTTTATGAGGTATGGATTTCACTGCTGTGTAGAAAAGTAATACGTGGCAAAGCGGGGTATGCGCTGGATTTGTATGAAGCAGCACAGTGATGGCATTAGTGGAATGAGAGCTGTGTACTGTCGGGTTTGTGCAGGGGATGAGCTGTGTAATGGCACTAATGCTGGAGGGGGTTTGGTAATTTGAGAGCACAGTGGTGTGCGCAGTTTAATAGCGGCATGATTATTGGCTCTAAGAAGTTTAGTCACACTGTGCTGGTGCCTTTCCATCCGTGTGTGTGTGTGTGTGTGTGGATGTGTGTTCCGTTACCTCTGGCTGTGCACCATAGGCTGGCTGCAGGAAAACAGCAGTGAGGTGTGGCCCTCTAGTGCCCATAATTTAAATTGCATCCGTGCTAATGAGCTCACTGTGCGGTTAAAGTCCTAGTAGTTTGGTTTTCAGTCTGTCTCGTGGCTTCTTTCTTGCTCCACACTACGGCCCAATCCCATTTGTTTTCGAGTATGACCCTCCCCATTGAGTTACAAGGGGTAGTGGTCGAAATTTCCCCCCATGAAATGGAACAACCCTTCAAGACCCGGATACGTCATCGATTTCTCGCAGTCACTGGGGTGAAAACCCGGAATGTTCGAGTACGACAAAAAACTACATGACTTCATTAACAGGGTGCTAGCGGCTAGCGGCCTGTAGGTGACCCTGCCAGTCTGCAGTGACAGCAGAGGATGTTCAGCCCCTCACTGTTTAAATACATTTAGGGCGTCATATGACTTCAAAGAGGCTTCAAAGATCATTATTTATTATCTCCACCAATAATTCTTCGGTCATATGAAGCTGAACATTTTAAATTCCACTTTAAAAAGTGCAGCAACCTCAGGTACCAGAGCATTAGCGCTGCACCATTTAAGGTGGAAGGGGAAATTTTTGCTAGGTGGCGCCGAGTCATCAGCGTATTACTATTACTAGTGATTTTTACACGTGTCATAAAGAAAATGACCATAAAACTCGTTTACAGTGGTGATCTCACAGTACAGCGGCTTTAACAGAGACATGCTCATATTGATGGGTCTCTTGTGCAGCCATCCTGCTGCTGATTCGCAGGGCATTCTGGGAATTTACTCCTAAGTCTTCATTTGGAGTGTGCCCCTGAGGAATCTCTGTTTGAAGGGCCGTGTGGCCCTAACACTTCGCCCTACCCCTCAATCTCAACAAGAACCGGGACATCCATACCCCTAGGCTTGCTAAACAGAGGGCTAGGGCTAAGTGTTAGGGGCAAGGGGTAAAATGGGATTGGGCCTATGTGCGTACAAAACATACGTCTTTACAAAATATAACTTTCCAGGGCCCTATAAGTGGATACTCACCAATTAAACTGGATGGCTGCTCTTTGAAGCCCTGAGTCAATCAGCACTCTCACCAAGCCTGATGTGGGTTGTCCCTCCCACAGGCTGTGTTCTCTTTTGGTCTCTTTCTTAGAGAAGCTTGCTGAGAAAGCTAATGACCAAGTGAAAGCTAACCTAGCACAGAAGCCTGGTCTTTAGGGCCATGGCCAGTCGTCTTTTTTTTTTTTTTATCAAGCTTTGCTGGATAATGGTATAATGGTAGAAAGTATGTGCATGAATATCTTACCAAAGTCTATATAAGTCTATAAGACTCTATAGTAGATTGCTGTATTTCACCATATTTCTCTCCACTGGGTGGTCTGAATCTTGGGTCAGGCTTTTGTAAGCATTCCCTAACCAATCAGAAGGTTGCTGTCTCTTTCCCTGCTCACACAAAACAGTTTAACAGGCAGAGAAACGTGGCGAGCTAAAGCTAACCAGCATAACCGAAAGGTAGTAAGCTAGGCTTCCTGTCTGTTCACTCATTCACTGATCCATACAGTAACATTGTTCGTTCTTCTGTTCCTTCTTTCTTGCATTCCTTCATCTGTGTGAGGCACGTCTGTTTGACCGCTCCCTCCGTTGCTTCTGCACTCCATTCGTCCATTCCATCATTCACGCATTGCTTCGTACATCACTTTCTTCATCCAGTTCTCGCCACATAAAGGCTGGATAATGGGTTTGGTTCTGTATGAGTGGCCGAGCAGCTTGACATGGCCCCACACGGTTTTCAGATCCGGTCAGATCTGCAGTTTTATCGTATTTATGTCTTGTATTTTTCATTTAACGTTGTTTTTAATATAATAATGATGTTTATATGCATACAGATGTAGTATAGTTCCTCCTGGCCCTTTAAAGGCTAGGCTATTTTAGACTAGACTAGACTATTTTTTTTTTTTTTTAATTAAATAAAATTATTGTAGAATCAAATCCTCTCCAGAATGGTACTCTTATAGGAAAAGGGAAATTTTTTTAACCCCTCTGTGTTTTTTCCAGCATGTACAAGTCGTTCTAGCAGGTCTGACCCATCCTCTGTCTTCTAATATAAAATGGCTCTGGTTCAATATGGTCAGCTGGTGTTGTAATGAAGGCTGGACAGGGATGTAGGTCGAGGTGAGAGATCTGTCCGCTGATTGTGTTTGTGTTCCCTTGCAGAGTGTGAGCACATATGTCAACGGTAAAGCCATCTACAAACTGACCGTCGTGCCCACTATGAACCTGACTGTCACTTGCCGGGTCACCAATAACTTGGGCTCAGACAGTATGACCATCAACGTATCATCCTGTAAGTACTGAAGACCTCCTCCTTCTCCTCCTGGTACTGGGTTTATACTAACCATTTATAGAGTTATCCTAACCTCTAACTCACACACACAGACACACACACACACACACACACACACACACACACACACACACACACACACACACACACACACACACACACACACACAGACACACACACACACACACACACACACACACACACACACACACACACACACACACACAGACACACACACACACAGAGACCTTGCCATCTGTGGAGAGCTTTTGGGAGGATCAGTGAAGGGCACACATTAAAGTTCAGTCACAAAACACTAAAGAGCTCCCCGTGTCCCGGGATGGTACGAGAATAATACAGTTATGGAGTACAGAATTCCGTGCGTGGCATGATCACGAGTCATTATCAGAAGCTGAGTTTGAAGGTCAAGTCTCAGACACGTTGGCTCTCATTCGTCAAAGTTACAAGCTTTGACATACACTACTCTGTGTCCAGTTCATGTAGAAACAAGCACGGATGATGAATCAGCATCAGTGCGTGAAGTCAAGCCCCAGGTTCTAGTACCTCATTTACATATCATTTACATAAACAAGCCCTAATTTAAATAGATGTTTCAGTAGGCACTTATTCAAGTGATGGCATTTAACAGCTCCTCGGCCAATTATGGTGCGGAGTTGCGAAATTACTAAGTACTAAATTTCTATGGGGTTAGAAATGTGTGTGTGTGTGTGTGTGTGTGTGTGTGTGAACACCTGAGACACAAATCAAGTCACTGTTTTACTAACGTGCTACTGCACAGAGCATCAGATTTCATAGATCTATCTATCTAGCCGTCTGTCTCTCTGTCTGTCTGTCTCTCTGTCTATCAAGGGTGTACCAATTACCTAAATTCCAAACTGACATGATACGATACAGTGGCGTCCCTGTTTGACTGCAGTACAGCTGGATATATGCCTTGTGTTAATACAGTACCAGACAAAAGTTCAGACACACCCCTCTAAATGTATGTAGTTGGTGGTCTTAAAGACCCTACAGTCGTACACTGATCAGCTCCATCTAATGAGAGTCTGAACCAGTCCATATCCTGATACACCACATCTACTCCTGATGTACACAGTATGATACTCCTCCATATCTCCACCTCTAATATATATTTAGTGGTGTAAAAACTTTGATCTCTTTTTCTGCACAGTGTAAAAGCTCTAGTTCTCCTTTCAGGTTAGTGAATATTCATGATGGACCGACCAATAGAATCGCTCCAAACCTGCTTAGTAATAAACCTTGTTCTATCAGCTCCACTGCAGGGTTAGAAAGCTGGTTCATCCTCCTGTAAAGGTCCATTCTGGAGGGTTTAAGGTGGACTGTATAATTTCATTAGGGCTAGTTTATAGTTTGAGGTCTCCAGTTTTATTCTGCAGTAAAGCTTATTAAGATAAACAGAAGGAGAACCTGCTATGAGGAGCCGTGGCTAAACTTTTGACTGGTACCGGATGTTAACGCAGTATGTCTAACTTTTCCGTCACAATTTCAGTCCAGTATGAAGTTGTTACATCCTTACTGTCGATCCTTCTCTATCTAGCTAGCCGTAGATTTCTCTAGAGCTGTCCGTTTAGCTATCTGTTTTTCCACTCTGTCTACCTCTCTAGTTACCTGTCTGTCTATCTGACTAACTGTGTAGCTGTCTACCGTCTAATCTGTCTAGCTATCTCAGTCTGGGTTTCCTGGTCTGTTTGCCTGTGCTGGGGTGCTTGACTCTTTCTTCTGTCCTTTTGCCTCTCAGGCCACCACTGCATGCTAGTGGTCTTCCTCCTTACTAAATGCTGAACTACAGTAAGAAATTGCAGACTCATCTGTTTTTCCTGCTTTCTAAAACCACACTCTGGTGGTGGACTCTTCTGGGGAATTTTGAATTGAGCTGTTATGATAGATTAGTGCCCATTTGATTTCCAGTTGCCTCAAAGTTAATTTGATTTCATATCTGATTTCAGTAATAGACGAGCAGAAAAAGGCAAAACAAGGTAAGCGCTTCTGTTTTCATTCTGTAGGTGCTTTAGTGGAACAGGCTTTAATGCATTAAGTTAGCTAGCACTGCGCAGTTCCTGAGTTTGGCTGGGAGGGTTTCCCTCTGGCTCCCCCTACAGGTCAGCTGAACGTGAAGGGGTGTCAAGCATCCCAGCATTATGACAGACGTTCCTCATTTCGGTGTCAAGTCACTCGTCTTAGTAATCTCAGTAAACAGAGCTGCACATTTTGGAAAGTTCTTGGCTACAGTGTTTTGGTGTCATTGGTGAGCAGTGCCTACTCTGATCCTCCGCACAGACTTACCAGAGGACGAGGACAAGGCCAAGCTGATCGTGGGCGTGGTGGTGGGTCTCATCGTTATTGCCACTGTGGTGGGCATCATCTACTGGCTCTACATGAAGAGAAGGTACGTGGTGTTGTCTGCAAACAGCATCAGGAATTGATAATATGATCGTTGTGGTCGTGGTAGTGTCGATTTCTGAGCTCACATCAAGAAAGAAAGACATTGCATCGTCTTCAGAGCTCCCCAAAAGAGCTCTCTACACCCTGCGGTGAAGACTAATACAGTCACATGTCTCTCAGACAAGGCAGCTGGAAGACTGGCGAGAAGGAGACGGGCACCTCAGAGGAGAGCAAGAAGCTCGAGGAGAACAGCCACAGGCAAGACGTTTAGAGCCCAACACACCGAGAAGGTGAGACTCAAAGTCATAGCTGGAATGTCCAAAGAAAAACAGGTATCTCCAAAATGACAACTTTACAGGAAAGGCCAAAAACCTCATTGAGTTTAAATGGAAGTCAATGGAACCAGACGTCTTCCCCAGCCATACTGGGGCATTTCTATTGGTCCATTCCTCATGAAATTTCCACACAGTATAAACAGCCTCTCATGTGATCAAATGAGGCACAAGAGTAAAAATGAACAAAAATGGAGATACATGGTTTTGTTTGGACAGCGGCGATACAAACAAGGGGTTTCCCTCAGCAGAATGCACAGTGTTAGCTTTAAAGGAATTCAGATCATCATAAAATATCTGCCCTTATATACGCAAAACTGTGGCATTAGTTATAAAGTTTAGGATTTGCATTGTCAGCAGATTTTCTTCGCTTGTTTCAATGGGCTACAAGTGAGAAATAATGAACTACGGTGACTCCAGGCTGCGCGTTAATGTGATTTTTATAAGGAGGTGCGATGGATTTAGGCACAGCGCAAAGCAAAAGCAGAGCAGCTGTAGTCAGAATGCTGAAGGAGGACATCAGCTTTCAGTCTTGTATGCTGTGGGAATTTCATTTATCACAAACGCCTCGTGTATGATCAGTAGAGCTGATAAAATGGTCAGAAGGAGGTGGACCTAATGAAGTATCAGTCCATTCACAGCAGGTTCAGCTGTTTTTGTCATATAGTAGTGTGCAAAGGAAGTTTTGCTTCCCAAATGCTAATTTCTGCTAGCGCCTCAATGCAATTTCCAGTGTCATCTTAGCATTGAGCTAATATTTATGATTACATGTATGGTATTTAATAGATGCTCTCATCCAGAGCGACACACTGCAAATACATAACTGTCCACCCACATACTACCTGCTCTGTGGTGGTCCTGTGGGGGTCCTGACCATTGAAGAACAGGGTAATACAGTACACAGAGAAACAGACGGACTACAGTCTGGAACTGTAGAACTACAGGGTGCTCCTATATGGTCAGTGGAGCTGCTACAGTGGACGCTAAGTGTAGATACACGGAGGTGGACCTAATGAAGGGACATTACAATCTTATGAAAAATAGCAATACACATAAAGCAGTGTGTAACCTAATGCTAATTTCTGCTAGCGCCTCAATGCAGTTTCCTGTGTCATCATAGCATTGAGCTAATGCCGTACGTCATTCCACACTTTAAATGTGATGGGTCTGCCATGCTGGAGCAGTCAAGATCTGTTTGAAGATAACACCTGACCTGCAGCTCGTTTGGTCAGACTCTGAAGAAGACTAGCGCAGGCCTAGATTAAATTCTGAACCTGTCGCTGCTCCTGTGCAAGCTTTTCACTCGGCAGCCGTGACGACAGAATAGCTAAACAGAACCATACAATCCATCAGACAGGATGTGCTGTGAAATGCTTAAAACAACAGTCAAGCTAATCTGGCAAATATTGAAGTGTTGAAAAAGCTCAGCCGAACCTGATACGGCTGCCACGCAAACGTTTCTGCTCTGCCGGTATTAAAGTACATGGGCCTTTGTTGCTTTGCTTTTCTGTAGCCTGAAGATGTTGGGCTTAATAGGACACTTCTGGTAAAGTTTACATATTACCTACCGCTCAACATCAAAAGAACAGCTGCTCCCAGAAGGAGGTGTGGCGGTGCGGTGGTGTTGGGAAGGAAGATAAAGGTGACCAGGATCAATAACTGATGATAGATTTAGACTGATATGATCAATATTTATTGAGCTACACATACAGAAGTAGTGTCTATATGAGTAGTGGCGGTCAGTATGGTGTTGGGCCGCCATGTTTACTAACGCAACTTGCCAAACGTCTTGTCCTGGAGGTGCGTCTCCACCAAGACTAAAGCGGTCACTGAAGATGACCCGCTGCCATTCTGAGTCACTCCATGACAGTCTGGTACGACACCACTGCAGTCTCTGGTGACGGTGACGTGGTGTTAAGGACAGTCGTGGTAACGGTCTGTGTGGATGTAGTCCTGCGTGGTGCAGCCAGTGGTGCTGGCACTAACACTGCTCGCTTCGTGTCTGCAGCTGTGGCTGTTGGGTCAGTCAGGTACAGGGATAAGGCCCGTCCTTGCTGTCGTCCTGTGAGTGTAAAACCTACCCACCAAGCTTCACTCCTGTCGGGTCCCTGTTTCAGGGTGCAGCCGCGTTTCAAAGATGAGTGTATGTAGCTTCATTTTGCCGTGCCTTTGGTTACAGCTCAGCCAATCAGATGGAGACTATCAGTGATCTAAATAGCCTCATGCTCCTGCCGTCCCCTTCTGTAAGTGCATTGTAAGGGGTTAATACAGGACACTCCTGTGGCTTTCTGGATTGTTTGTCTAACATCAGAATAAAGATATTTAAGGCTTATAAAGAGCACTGCATGTCGCAATTTCACAAGGGCTCATTAGAGAATTTCATAATAGGAACTGCTGGAGGGCTTAAATAATTCTGTAGTTTTTATTATACACTCCCAGTCAAAGGTTTAGACACAACTCCTCATAGAAGGCTCTCCTTCTGTTTATCTGAATAAGCTTTACTGTAGAATAACAGTGAAGACATCAACTATGAACTAGCACCCATGGAATTATACAGTCCACCTTAAACACCTCCGTAATGGAGCTTTACAGGAGGAGGAACCAGCTTCCTTACCCTGCAGTGGAGCTGATAGAACAAGGTTTATTACTAAGCAGGTTTGGAGCGATTCTATTGGTCGGTCCATCATGAATATTCACTAACCTGAAAGGAGAGCTAGAGCTTTTACACTGTGCAGAAAAAGTGATCAAAGTTTTTACACCACTAAATATATATTAGAGGTGGAGATATGGAGGAGGATCATACTGTGTACATCAGGAGTAGATGTGGTGGATCAGGATATGGACTGGTTCAGACTCTCATCAGGTGGAGCTGTTCAGTGTACGACTGTAGAGTCTTTAAGATCACCAGCTACATTGGTTTAGATGGGTGTATATCTAATCTCTCGCTCTCTCTCTCTCTCTCTCTCTCTCTCTCTCTCTCTCTCTCCCACAGAAGAGAGGCCTTGCCACACTGAATGTGCTGTACAACACCACAACATGTCCATCATCTGATCTCTACCGCCTGATTGGATTGCGGCCGCTCCGGTCCAGGCTGCATTCCTGCGCATCACAAAATTGTCCAGAATACTTCCCAAACCTTGCGTAACCCAGACGAACAGTTTCCAGAAGAATCCCCCCCGCCACCACCACCACCACCAACCCTCCCCCACCCTTCCCTTGAGTCAGAAGAAAAGAAGAAATATCCACTTGTGTTGTAAATTTAGTCTGCACTGAAAACTGAGGCTTTTTATTTTGGGATTTTTATTCTATTATTATTATTAATATTATTATTATTATTATTTGATTTTCTTGTGTTCCTGGTGAATGCTCTTTGTATCATGCGCATTGCAGGTGTGGTGGGTTCAAGCTATCCCCTCTATCCCTCCCTCTTTTTAGTAGGAAAAAGAAGAAAAGAATCACTGTACACTTTTCAGGCCTTTGTAAATAGCGAGCACGTTCTCTTTGCTCGAAGCTGAGATTACTGTATAATTCAGGTTTAGCCGATGCAGGATTGAGCGATCTCTCTCTGTCTCTCTCTCTCTCCTGAGTTAATCTGCTCCCGTGAAGCCTGCTGGATTCTAGCGGAATGAAGACTTCACTGCTGTTACACTCGCTTTCCCTCAGTTCAGATCATTCACATTCATTGATCAGTACCGCTTTAGGTTGCTGCCATCCCTCTCCATCTGGAATCGATAGGAGCCACAGTGGTGGGAGAAGCAAAGCTGATTTTCTCTGAGTGCTTGAAGAGACGGCGTAGTCGTAGTGGTAGTTAGAGTAGGGTGCCGTTTCAGTCGAAGATGTGAAGTTAGCAGGGGCGTGTCCAGGCGAACCCTTTCTTTGTCGGCCTTAATAGAAGTTTGTTTTGTGTCCACTGAGTTACTGAAAGCCTTAAACCCACAGAAGGCCGCTCCAGGCACAGACTACTGGTTACACCCCCAAACCACTAAACCAAACCTGATGGCTGATGCACAGTAGACACTAAATCCATCTCGGTGCACCCATCAGTGAAGACTGGCGAACTAGACCAGGTGGTAGATGAGTGGTATCAGTAGCTCCACACGACACACTCTGCAGCCTTGCACGCTGAGCCTCGACGCCTTTTTATTTTTGTGGAAGAAGTAGAGAAATAGCTGAATAGAGAAATCCTGTTTAGCTCTGTCTTCGTGCCAGAGAGGAGCCTTTCTATATTTGTGTTGAGATGTTGAAGTTTAGCGTATACTGTGTTGGGAGTTTCTCCTGGTTCCATCTGCTTTTGTGTCTCACGTACGGATGTGCAGCTCGTCCTGAAAGTATTGTGCTCATTGCTAGGGATGCACCGATCCAGCTTTTCCAGTTCCGATACCAGCACCGATACCCGACCCGATCCGATACCATTTTTGAATGAATAGACCGTATACTACACCAGGTTGAAGTGACGTACGGCACCCGGATCAACATAAACACTACTTTACTAAGCTCACTCATACAGCTCGCTCTCCGGCTCGCTCCATGTTGTTGTTCCTGTTCGTAAGTCAAGTCTACTGTAAGGTCTCGGGTTCCTGCAGATCCACCTCCGGCCACTCGGGGGAGTCAAAGGGCAACCAATAAGCTGCAGCTCATGCTACCTAATCGTCAGGGTGCCGACCCTTGGTTGCTCAGTCACATGTCTCTCGTGAGGAGCCAGTAGAAGGTCTCCAGCCTCTTTATCCTCGTTTGTAGGTGTGTCCTCCGCACACTGACTCTACTTTGCTGGGGAACTGTTAGCTCACCTCGTACCGCTGGTCTGTGATCACAGCAACCACGGTTCAAGCCTCGTGTGAGGTGCGATCGTTTCCTGTTCCAGGCAACACGCTATTGATGACAGCACATATCACAAGAGTGTGGATCGGACTAATTACCTGATCTACCCAAGTTAATTAATATCAGAACCGATATATGATCCTAATATCAGATCAGTGCATCCCTACTCATTAGCTTGTGTGACAGTTTGAGCTCCTGTGTTCAAATATCATGTTTTTACACACTCATCAACCGAACAGCTGCACCCAGAAGGAGGTGTGGGAGTGCGGTGCTGTTGGGAAGGAAGATAAAGGTGACCAGGATCAATAACTGATGATACATTTAGACTGATATGATCAATATTTATTGAGCTACACATACAGAAGTCTCTCGGTATGGCGTCAGGCCGCCATGTTTGCTAACCCAACACACCAGACGTCTCGGCATGGAGCTGTAGAGGTTCCTAATGGAGTCCTGTGATAATCCATCCCATGCAGCTTGAACATCCTCACACAGTTCCTGCAGATGGTGCGGTAGGGGTGGAGGTGGAGTGACACCAGGCCTTCTGGACGTGTGACGACAAACCGTTCATCTTGGTGCTGACCACGGTGCCTCCACACATGGGTTCGTTGGGCGTCTCCACCAAGACTAAAGCGGGACTCGTCACTGAAGATGACCCGCTGCCATTCTGAGTCACTCCATGACAGTCTGGTACGACACCACTGCAGTCTTTGGTGACGGTGACGTGGTGTCAGGGACAGTCGTCGTAACGGTTTTTGTGCATGTAGCCATGCAGCCGCCTGCTAATGGTGCTGGTACCACCTGCTCCTGTTTTACAGCAGCAGCGCAACAGGACGCCCCTATTGAGCCAGGTACTGCGATAAGGCTCCTCCTTACATGCGCTGCTGAGCGTGAAACTTGAATCATTCGGTTGTCTCAGTCAAACCGACCCACCAAGCTCATTCTCGTCGGTCGGTTGATTCCTTCCTGGGTGCAGCTATTAGTTTGATGATGAGTGTAAAACAAAAAAATAAATTAAATCTAAATCCGAGGTATGCTCGCAGCTTATTCAGCAAACACTGGTCTAAAAGTCGCAGAAGAATGACTCTGATAAATTCCCTCTGGCTCACCAAAAGCATCGTTTGAAGAGGGGAGCCCAAACGTTTGCATGAGACTGTCCACCATTCAGCACCTCCGAGTCACGTTTGAGTTGTTTCCGGGTTTTTGATACTGTATGATCTTTTTATTGATCCTCATGTGTACCGTGGTTGAGTTAGTGTGTCCCACGCTGTAGTCTATAGCTCGTGGTAGTTTTGAGACATGGTTGCGTTCACTGTGGTCTGAAGAGGTGTGTTGTATATACGACTGGTCTTTGTGTCTCGCTCATGTTTGGCTATTTATGCTTTGTGAGAATGTGAGGCTAGCTACACTTCTGCCTGGGCACGAGTCAAGCATATTAACCCCCCTCCCCTCCCTCCTCACCCCATCCACTTTATTTATACCTTCAAAATGTACCACTTCCACCACTGCAGGATGGCGAGGTGAACCGTCTGTCTGTGTTGAAGGCCATGTTATGGTACTGAACACTTGAGTTTTAATTGTAATTGGATTATTTTTTTGTTTTTCATGCATATGTTTATTCCAGACCCATCAGGGCAGCAGTGAAACCAAAGAGGGTGAACGAAAAGAAGGCCATAAAAGTGTTTGTAAATAGACTTTTGGTTTTGTACTTTTGTTGAAAATAAAGTGTACATTTTGAAGAAACTGGTGGCTTTTCATTTTCGCATCCTCGAGTGCGGAGGAGGGGGAGGAGGGGGAGGACGTCGCTTCTTTCTTTTCTGGGAAGTGTTCAGACGAAGCCATTTGCAGTTCAGTGTTCTTAAACTGACTGAAGTCTGGCTGGCTGCTCGGCTGGCTTGCCTTTGAGGGTATTTGTTATACACAGGAACAACAATCAGTTCCCGCTTTTTATGATTTCGCTTGGCCACCATAAACACCTGTCCCGTCGCTGCTTATTCGGAGGACAAAGGGTTTTCAATAGAGAGTAACTTTACCGGCGCAATTCCGTCCTAGACTGGGCTCAATCCATGTCTGGGGAAACCAGACGCTCAACAGTCTCTCTTCATTTATGACTCATCAATAGACAACAAGACAGTTTCATCTCTCTGCCTGACTGAACCTCTTTAGCCTTCGGGGTCACAGGGGGCGCTGGAGACTACACCTGCGCTCACCAGGCAGGAACCCCCTGGACAGGCCGCCAGTCCATCACCAGGGAGATCCACAGATATACACCCACACCTATAGGGGCAATTCAGCATCTCCAGTAGACCTTCACAGAGAAATGACCCCAGACGCCCAAGCTGGGATCCAAGCCCAGGCCCTACTTGCGAGGTAATAGCGCCACCCTCTCTCTGATGAGGCTTCCTATGTCACTTGTGTGCCTCCAGGGACGTGGTACTCTTCACACTACGCTTGGTGGTGTTCCACGGTCTTTCATTCCGCTATCGGCTTGCCAGCAACCTCTCTGCTCTATTAGACCAGGATGTTCAACACTCAGCGTCTGTTTTCCTTTTAAACTATTTGGATCCTCCTCACTACTCCATCTGGAGACGGCAGTAACGGATTCGATCAGCTGCTCAGATATGGTTCTCAGTCTAGAAGTATCACTGCCCAACCCGTGGAGTCTGTAGTAAGGATGAGCTAGGATTGTTGTTTTTCATTTTTCTTAAAATAAACAAATCAAAATTTAAAAAACCACAGCCATCTATTTATCATGGCTGTCCAGAGATATCCATGTATCCTAAGTTCTGTAGATTTTCACTTTTATGCGTCATTTGGATGCTGACGTTTACACCAAGTGAAGATTTCATGACCAACAGGAATGACCCAAAATCTACTTAGGCCCCAAAACATTCTGGTTCCATTGACTTCCATTAAAGGTAGTGTAGGTTCCGGTGGCTCTCCACCGATAATTCTTTTTAATTGGACAGCCGTGACACACTTGTGTATGGTTCTGTTTCTCAGAAGCTTTGTATTCGGGTATTCCACAGTGTAATGTCTCTAGACCAACCTGGGCACTCTGCCAAGATATGCCAGGAAGGGCGCTGGAACGAAGGGAGGAACAGGGGAGGTTTTTGGACAATATACACACCAGTTTATATTTGTTTACGTAACGAATTGCCTAGATTTATCAAGATCTAGTCACTTATACCACCTCAGTTTGGGTCGACTCCTGGATTTGATGGATTAAGGCTTGTCTTGGCTAGTCGTAAGATTAACCTGGATGTGGTGAACCACCCCCGAGATAAACAAATCAAGACGCGCCCAGCCACACCAAACCGTGATGTTAATACTGGCTTTATAAAACATTTTCACAAGAACAGATCACAAGTTACCATCATTACTGAACAAAGAAAATAATCTCAGGATTTCTTTCGTCTTAAACAAAGTATAAATTAATTGCACACATAACATGATCCACAAGGCATTTCCACTAAAAATGAATCAAATATCATAAAAAAAAAAAGAAGAGGGAGGAAAACAAAGTAAAACAGAAATCATCCCACCCTCTTCAAACCTATCAAAGGCCACTTTTCTTTCCGTGGGGTCAGACAGAGGTGTCCACTCTGCTGGAGAGTCAGGAGAGCGCTGGGAGAGACGGGAAGCAGGAGAGTGACCAGTGCAAAACAAAGCTTCAAGTGAGACTGTACGAAGCGAGCGCCGTCTGACGAGCGATCAGGAATAGAGAGGAAGGATCAAAGCTCTTGATCTGGAGTTCACGCTCACCGAGCTCCGAAAGAACAGTTCAAACCGTCAGATAAAGCCGAGCGTCGCTTTGTAGTCGCTGCACGCTGCTCCCTCTGACTCGGAATGTGGGCTGGCTGGGGATTTAAACCCTTCTCTAATCATCCAATATGTGCCTTTCCACTAGAACCTGAACGGAGAGGCTGCGTTTGATCTGCTACAACCTTCACAAACAGGAACACTGATTCTGAAATACGGAGAGCTCGGAACAGGGGTGGGAAATCAAAACGAGGGGAGAGCGTTCCCTGGCTGCTGAGGAAAGGCCGGTTTTGATGGTCTTTCTGGTTTTGAGGAAAGGGGCTAGCTCAATTTGTTGGCCACTCATAGCCGATCACTCCTCGCTAATGTCTCAGGCGTTGCTGCGTGAAGCTCTCTGTCGTAGATGAGATGCAGAAGCCAGGAGCCCGGACTAATTTGTTCAGGCTTCCTACTCTGGATGACTAATTGGTGTTCGGGGTTGAGCTCTTCCAGAATGAATACATTCGGAGACCTTTCATTTGGCAACTGGAGAGAACACCGTCTCCGCACGGTGGAGTGAGCAGGCATAGAGGTTCTTCGGAATCAGAGCTAATAGGGAATCACTGAAACGGCCCTGCTGTACGACCTGTAGAGTGATAAGGGGAAACTCCGGCTCTAGCCTGGCGCTAATTCCTATCTGGCACATGGACATCATGTGAACGATTACAACGGAAAAGGCTTTGTCCATATAAAGGAGCTGAATGCTCGTCGACTGACGCCGACGAGTTACACTCGCCTGGCGCGGCAACAGACGTGAACAGAGGGGCTCCTTCCACCATCCAATTAAAACCACATCCTGCTAAATCTGATTAATCCAAACTCTAATTTAATATGCAGTAGCAGTGAAAAGTTCAGACACACCCACCTAAACGGATGTAGCTGGTGATCATAAAGACTCTACAGTCGTACACTGAACAGCTCCACCTGATGAGAGTCTGAACCAGTCCATATCCTGATACACCACATCTACTCCTGATGTACACAGTATGATACTCCTCCATATCTCCACCTCTAATATATATTTAGTGGTGTAAAAACTTTGATCTCTTTTTCTGCACAGTGTAAAAGCTCTAGTTCTCCTTTCAGGTTAGTGAATATTCATGATGGACAGACCAATAGAATCGCTCCAAACCTGCTTAGTAATAAACCTTGTTCTATCAGCTCCACTGCAGGGTAAGAAAGCTGGTTCCTCCTCCTGTACAGCTCCACTCTGGAGGGGTTTAAGGTGGACTGGATAATTCCATGAGATAAACATAAGGGGATCCCTCTATGAGAAGTGTGTCTAAACTTTTGACTGGTGCTGTATTTATTAATTTGGCAGGGATGGATCGATAGGAGAAGGGAAACCCTGAAACTTCAGAAATGTGTTCTCCTCTCTGTGGAATGGTGGACACGTATCTTCTGACTGGATGGATACACTATGTTAGGTGGAGTCATTTATATGAAGTTCAGCTCAGCTCAACATCTCACTACACTGCACCTCCCAAACTCGATGGCCATCATGCACTGTGTGGCTGCATCTGACGGAGCCGATACTCTCTATGGAAACCGAAAGGGAGCTGCTGCGTTGCGCCAAACCAATGCAAGACAGCAGTCAGTGGGAAGATGCTGCAACGCCTGCTTATTGGCTCCGTGGTTTGTTTTCTGTTCTTTGACCATATGGGGAAGATTAGCATTTGTGCTAATCCACTGTATGCTAGACCTAGAGCACACCGAGCACCAGGCTAAAAGATGGTGTACTGTTCCTTTAAGATTTAAAGGAGCAATATGTAAGACACAACCTGTCGAATTCATACTCCAAACCAATAGGGGGAAGCAGATCACCAGTAAACACGCAGTGGCCCTACAACCTCTAATTCTCCGTGCTGTATGTGGGACCTTCAACACGATGATAAGAGGTTAGAAGACGCGGTTGGGGCAGCATCGCACTCTTCGTCCTCTCATGTTGCAGTAATTTGACTCACTACTGCTTCTTCAGGTACAAAGTGGTATTACAAGACAATGCAATGCTTTATATATGGATATCATAGATACACCTTCAAAACTGTCATTCTGTTGATCATTTTAGTTCACCTATGAATATTTTAAACAAACAAAAAAGGTACATATTGCTCCTTTAAATATATTAACAATACTGTAGTTTACTGAATTCCATGGTAATGTTTTGACAAAGTTTTCCTGAGCGCTCCGCCCATCCTGGTCAACGGTCGATAGACTGAGACTGCCGCTCGAGCCTGTGAAGTGGATCATAAGCACTTTCGTGTGATCAAACATAACCCAAATTAAAGCCCTCTCTGTGAGAGGCTTTCTCTATCTGGGCCTTTCCTCTGGCAATGCCGGAAGCACGGTCCTGTCCCCTTTGTTAAGCTGCATGGGAATTTCAGCACAGAGTTGAAGTTGATTGTGCGATTACGGAGCCGGACTGAAGAGTGTAAGCTGTGGGGCTTGTAGAGCAGACAGAGTCTGATTACAGCTTGGCAAAAAAGACCGCCTTCGCTTTGAGCTGCGAAAGAAGAGGGGGACCAGGTCACTGTAAAGAATGCACTCTACTCGTCTTCTCTCCTGGTAGAGTTTGTCTTTCTAACAGGGCGCCAGGGAGTAAAGGGAGAAAACTGCGGACTCGTAGAAGAGGAAAGATCGGTCCGAGACAAAGCCGTAAACCTACGAAAGGGTCGGCGTGGAGGCATATGGAGTATTAGGGTAAGGCGTGCAGCAGCAACAGCAGAGGTGGCAGGAGAGGCAAGAGCAGCTTGCGACACACTGGCCACACCAACAGTCAGGGTGGGGCTCGGTTCCATTTCCTGTTCAATTCGGTTCAACTGCAGTGCTACTTGTATACACCCAGCGTTCTGGAGAGCAGGGGTCATTTATCACGGCCCTCTGAGGTTTGGAGCCCAGCACGGTTTGTTCGTTTCCCAGCTCGAGCACAGCGGATTAAACTCAGTTAGTGACCTGGTTCAGTTGGTACACTAGAACAGTGAATTCCATCAAACTGTGCTCGGCGCCGGTAGAACTGTGGACCCCTGCTTCTGAGCAGTGGTTTTGGGGTATCCCCTGTTATAAGACACTTCACTTCAGCTCAGGAAGTGCTTCCTAATTAGCTGATTAGTCGGATCAGGTGTGTTAGCGCTGCACAAACACCACAGCAGGAGGCTCGGCCCCGAGTCCTGGAGGGTTTCAGCTTTGCAGAGTTTAGCATCCTACCTCATTTACAGACGGAATTCCACTACGTCCTGCATCATTTAATCACTGAGAGGTAAACAAAGTCATTCGGAGTGCTTTGGTGTGCAAAGGATTCTAGAGTGATGGTGATGGGAACCAGGGGTCACCAACACAAACCCAGCCAGTGCTATATAAACCATCACTGGACCCATGGGCGTGGTAGTGGAGGGAAAGGTGGACCTGACTACCCAGGGCCCGAGTAGGGAGAGGGGCCCATTTTTTTGCTCACGTTCCTCGTGTACTGGCATGGATAGGGGCCCATTGACACTGAGAGTGTACAGGGCCCAGAATTTGCTGCTACGCCCCTGACTGGACCTACGGATGCTGATGGTACACCTATGGTAACAAGTTTTCATTGGGTATTTGCAATACCTGGAGGTGTGAAAAACAGACGTTAGGCCAAAACCTGATCTCAGACATATCAGTAAACAATGTCTGGGGCATCTGGCAGCACATTCAAAATCAGAAGCATTACGCCAGGGATGTCCCATCTTATCCACAAGGCTGCAGGTTCAACGAGGAGGAGCTCACATGTTCAGTTGTCTGAAATGAGCCAATGAAATCAGGTGCAGCTCGGCGTGTTATGAACGAAAGCCTGCAGCCTGATAGATCATACACCCCTCTGGTAAACTCTACTGACCTCTGATTCCCATCACTACCACTGTGGGCATGTCTGAAACAAGATTTCTGGAATGTAACCTCTAAGACCCAGGAACCTCATGGTGCACAACCAATCTAAAATGATCCACCAACTGGTGCAGCCCACTGTGTGTGGACGCTATCTGCTTCAGGCGTTATATGTGGGGTTCAGTTTGTAACGGGCCTGTTTAGACTTATCGCACTACTTGTGAAGTTCTGTGTACGGTTGTGGGTAAAAAGCGCTGGTCTTTGCTGCATAAGGGTTTGTGTCCAGGGAACAGAATAAACAGCAGTAAACGGATGAGGCAAGTGTCTACCATGTTGTTTACCTGCAGGCGGAAAGGTGATTGCGGAAACCATCGATGCTTCGGATGTAATTCCTGTGTGTGAAAGCAAACCCACAATCACGAGCCACCCCGCTTCTGCCAAACGAGCCTAGCGCCACGTCTGAAATGACTTTGTTTACATTGCTCTACTACTGTAGAGATATTTGAATGGTGGAGTTGAAAGCGAATGGACTGGGACCCAGTAGACAGCAGCAGCAGCTGCAGCAGCGGTAAGCCACCATGCGGCACGTCACTGTAAACACAAGGCTTTTTTTTTCTTTTTTTTCTTTTTTCACAGGTTTCATGTTTGGAAACGTTGACGCTCCTCCTCGGGCATGCGTCCGGAATCGCACCCCCTACATCCCAGACCTCATTCTGACCTGGGGCGGGTACTGGAGTGGCCCTGCGAGGGTGCCCGTCTGAGGCACACATTCTCAGGACAGAGTCAAGACAGTCAGACAGAGAGATGGTGATTGGCTACAGGTTCAGTCTCGGGGCCACCAGGGCGAACTCCCGCAAAATGTTCCGTGCCACGTCCACCTTGTTCTGGGCGATCATCAGTGCCCTCTTTACGTCATCGAAGGAATAGCCCTCGCCCATCAGCTTGGCGATTTTCGCGTCCACGTTCTCCTGGGAGGACTCGGGCGGCCTCCTGTGCTGAACGTCTGGAGGGGTCTTCCTGGGGAAGGGCTTGGGCGGCCGCGCAGGTGCCTGCAGGCAGTCCCCAGCCACTGGAAGACAGGAAACGAAATTACACTCCATTAAACAGATCATAAAGAATGAACGAGGCCAATCAGCTCAAATTCATCTCCAATTCTCAGTGGCACTAAGAGCATTACCGTCTTACTGTCAATAATTCATAAAGCCTGCACTTATCTCCTCTAATGGCTCAACTAATATGCAGGCATATGATATAATGCAGAGGCAAAACGACAGCACATTAGTGGACCGGTCTGTAACATGTACAGTTTAACACTGTGCCACAACAGAACAGAGTATACTGCTAGGATATTGCCATACTTGATGTTGGAGGCAGCTGATCATACTCTTGTGAAGTTCTGACTGCTGATTTCATGTTGTCCCCGGTCTGTCTTCGAACTGGGGGCAGGGGGGCGGAGCTATTCAGAACGTCCAGGAATGCATCTACACAGGGAAACAATAAAGAAACAATACTATACTATACAACACTATACAATATCATACTATACAATACAATACTATACTACACTATACTATACAATACTATACTATACAATATCATACTATACTATACAATATCATACTATACTATACAATATCATACTATACAATACAATACTATACTACACTATACTATACAATACTATACAATACAATACTATACTATACAATATCATACTATACTATACAATATTATACTATACAATACAATACTATACTATACAATATCATACTATACTATACAATATCATACTATACAATACAAAACTATACTACACTATACTATACAATATCATACTATACTATACAATATCATACTATACTATACAATATCATACTATACAATGCTATACTACACTATACTATACCATATCATACTATACTATACAATATCATACTATACAATGCTATACTATACTATGCTATACAATATTATACTATACAATACTATACAATAGAATACTATACAATACTATATTACACAATACTACACTATACAACAACATTATACAACACCTTACTATACAACACTATACTATATAATACTACACAACATTATACAACACTATACTATACAATACTATACTATACAATACTATCCTACACTATACTCTACAATACTATCCTACACTATACTCTACAATACTATACAACACTATATTATAAAATACTATACAATAGAATACTATATTATACAATACTACACTATACAACAACATTATACTATACAACACTATACAATACTATACAACACTATACTATATAATACTATACAACATTATACAACACTATACTATACAATGCCATACTACACTATACTCTACAATACTATACACTACTATACAATACTATACTACACTATATTCTACAATACTATACAACACTATACTCTACAATACTATACAACACTATACTATACAATACTATATTATACTATACTTCACCTGCTCACTCGCTCAAGCTAGAACTGACCTATCCATACTCTGCCCACAAACTTTTCCTGCATCTGCTCGACCAGCTTTACAACGGGCTGGCATATAACATTCAATATAATGAATTCTGGAGTTTGAGTGCATAATTAAATGGTTAGGATTTAACCAAACACAATTCAGAGCGGTTTCAGCTCTAGAGAAATGTGTTATCTAAAATTTGCTCAGAATTGATTACAGTGATGGTTATAGGAACCAGATGTCTGCTGGGTTCAATGGTTTTTAAAGCTGCCTTACAGAGAGTTATTAAACAAAGTGGTTCTTAATATGTCTGAGACGCTGTTTTATCACTCTGAGAGGATATTTGGCCTAAAAACACATTTTTTTCAATCCATTAATGGTGGAGAGGCACATATCCATTCAATGGACAAAATATTCCACAGCGGCTGAACTTCCTCTACAAAGTGCTACTGCACATCATACCACTCAGCAGGACCTGATTCACATCTCAATGGATGAATTATGCACCTATGTAGAGCACTTCCTCAAAAGTAAGCAGGTCTCTCAGAACAGTGAGTGGGCATTTTTAACCATAATGGTGTCCTCCATTACGATTTCATCCAATCAGGATCAAGTTTAGGGCTATTCAGGAAATGACTGAAAACAGTGGAAAAGGCCAGCTCTGTTCTGCAGGGACTCCTTTTAAACACGTACTGCCAGGCTGCACTGCATTCTTGTAGCTAGGCAGATCAGACGCATAGAGCTCTATAATCCTTTGCTTGGGTATTTCAGATCCATCTCCATCTCTGGTCTAAGATTCTATGAAGCCTGGCCAACAGCTGCAACAGTTACTACAAAATAAACTTGGGCTCGACTTGGGTACCTGGGTTAAGGAGGAAGTGGTCATGTCCGGAAACGGGCCGAGCCGCTCTGGAGCAGGACGGAGACAAGGAGATGTCTGGAAAGCTGTGTCTAACAGGTGGAGGGGGCGGGGGTTGTGAAGGAGGGGCTGTGTTGAACAGATCCTCTACTGTGGCAGCTGGAAAAAGAAGATAGAGAGAAGAACAGAATCTGTAAAATAGAGACCTGCATTTCTGCCCTCTCACCACTAGATGGGGCTAAAAGACCATATCTCAAACATCACCATCCCAGTGTACACCAGAGACCAAAGTGCAAGTGTGGATCACACGCTTTATCAAAGACTTGAACTCAGCAAATTCAGACTAATTCAACATTTATTTACATTCAACTAAACCAAAATCGTGTAAATCCCTGTAAGATTATAAAGGGATTTCCTGAAATCGGATATTAATTCAGGTATACGGTTATGTGATTTATTAATGAAGGAGTCATTGCACTCAAATCACTAATCAGCATGTGGAACCCAGTATCAAAATTTAATGAAGACTGGAAAGGGCTGGATGAACAATAGTTTGCCTTTGATCACTAAATTACCTAACAAAATGAAGGCGCGTCCAAAGACCCAATCCGAGACAGTGACGTGACCACCAAGATTCTGCTATGTTTCTTCAATTTCTAATCTTTATAATAATGTATAAATAGTAATAATAATGGTTATTTATTAAATATTAATGTATTCATCAAATATTAACAGTATTTAATTAGTTTACGATTGTATTGGGCACCTCTGGCTACATATTAGTACATACATTTTTATTATGTATCGAATGTCTACTGACATATCCAGACAGACA
>JAMWET010004892.1:27500-62500 GCA_024036415.1 Prochilodus magdalenae | reverse complement strand
GGTTGCATACGTGTCTTACCTTACTGCAGTCTATGTGTGTGTCTGGTCTGTAGCTGGACCGGTTGACCCCTAGCTCAGCGATGTTGCAGCTCAGAGGTCTCCCGTTGATATGACTAGGGGCGACGTGGGCCAGTTTGGGCGAGCGATCCACTCCGGCTCTACTGTCCGACAGGGGGCTGCTGTCCTTGGGGCTCCAGGCCTCTGAGGGCAGCGCAGAATCTCTGGGCAGCCCGGAGGTGGGCACGGCTATCCAAGCAGCTCGGCCTTCAGGAGGGATGGGAGGGGGGCGTTCGGGTGGAGGCGGAGGAGGGGGGTCTCTCTGAGGGGGCGGAGGGGCAGGAAGTGGCTTGTCCTGTTTTCTGGCCATCCCAGGCGAGGACTGGTGGAGGAGGAGACAGGCACAGCACACAGAAAGCCCAAAGAATATTTCAGAACCATCGCTGAATAAAAAACAGTTGCTGTACGGAAAACGTTAGGAGCTGCTACTCCACACTTAGCAGTAGGCGTATCAGAGTCTTCAAAGCCGAGGAGGAAGACTGGCCATTTTAGAGCAACTTCAAACATGAGAGCAGTGGATTTAAGACCATACAATAACCAGAAAACAAAAAACAACATCAGCTCACCAGGCCACGGTACAGTTCACTCCACTCATGTGGTTAGATGACATGCAAACATTAGAATGTAACTGGCAGGCCGACATATGCTTCCTATCGTTTGGCTTTAATGTCATATGTGTTCGTGCTTTGGACCAAAATAAATTTGAATGTAAAGATGCAATAAAAAAGATCCTAGGAATTCGGACTAGCTGGATTGTGCCGCAGGAGCAGCGTCTGGCTCTGACGGTCTAGTCTATGATAGTATCAGTGGGGCTCGAGTGAAATATGGTGTTAATAAAAGACTGTTTACTAAAATATGCTGCTATAAAAAGTTGTTTTATTGAAATATGTTAATAAAAGACCATTGTACTAAAATATGGTGTTAATAAAAGGCCGTTTTTTTGAAGTAATGTGTGATAACAGGTCATTTTACTGATGTATGGTGTTAATAAAAGAACATTTTACAAAAATATGGTGTTAATAAAAGGCTTGTTTTACAAAAATATGGTGTTAATAAAAGGCTGTTTTACAAAAATATGGTGTTAATAAAAGAACATTTTACAAAAATATGGTGTTAATAAAAGGCTTGTTTTACAAAAATATGGTGTTAATAAAAGGCTGTTTTACAAAAATATTGTTTTAATAAAAGGCTGTTTTACAAAAATGTGTTAATAAAAGAACATTTTACAAAAATATGGTGTTAATAAAAGAACATTTTACTAAAACATGGTGTTAATAAAATAACATTTTACTAAAATATGGTGTTAATAAAAGGCTGTTTTACAAAAATATGGTGTTAATAAAAGGCTGTTTTACAAAAATGTGGTGTTAATAAAATAACATTTTACTAAAATATGGTGTTAATAAAAGAACATTTTACAAAAATATGATATTAAAAGGCTGTTTTAGAAAAATATGGTGTTAATAAAAGGCTGTTTTACAAAAATGTGTTAATAAAAGAACATTTTACTAAAATATGGTGTTAAAAGGCTGTTTTACAAAAATATGGTGTTAATAGAACGTTTTACTAAAATATGGTGTTAATAAAAGAACATTTTACTAAAATATGGTGTTAATAAAAGGCTGTTTTACAAAAATATGGTGTTAATAAAAGGCTGTTATACAAAAATATGGTGTTAATAAAAGGCTGTTTTACAAAAATATGGTGTTAATAAAAGAACATTTTACAAAAATATGGTGTTAATAAAAGGCTTGTTTTACAAAAATATGGTGTTAATAAAAGGCTGTTTTACAAAAATATTGTTTTAATAAAAGGCTGTTTTACAAAAATGTGTTAATAAAAGAACATTTTACAAAAATATGGTGTTAAAAGGATGTTTTAGAAAAATATGGTGTTAAAAGGCTGTTTTACAAAAATGTGTTAATAAAAACATTTTACAAAAATATGGTGTTAATAAAAGAACATTTTACTAAAACATGGTGTTAATAAAATAACATTTTACTAAAATATGGTGTTAATAAAAGGCTGTTTTACAAAAATATGGTGTTAATAAAAGGCTTTTTTACAAAAAATATGGTGTTAATAAAAACATTTTACTAAAATATGGTGTTAATAAAAGAACATTTTACAAAAATATGGTGTTAATAAAAGGCTGTTTTACAAAAATATGGTGTTAATAAAAGGCTGTTTTACAAAAATGTGTTAATAAAAGAACATTTTACTAAAATATGGTGTTAAAAGGCTGTTTTACAAAAATATGGTGTTAATAGAACGTTTTACTAAAATATGGTGTTAATAAAAGAACATTTTACTAAAATATGGTGTTAATAAAAGGCTGTTTTACAAAAATATGGTGTTAATAAAAGGCTGTTATACAAAAATATGGTGTTAATAAAAGGCTGTTTTACAAAAATATGGTGTTAATAAAAGGCTGTTATACAAAAATATGGTGTTAATAAAAGGCTGTTTTACAAAAATATAGGGTTAATAACGGGCCATTTAACTGAACTATTGTGTTAATAAAAGACTGTTTTACTCATATATGGTGTTAATAAACAAAATTTTAATATATGCTGTAAATATGAAACGTGGTCGATGTTAATGTTGACGAACCTTCTATTGTTTGGTTCTAGCTGGGTACCAACTCTTTCCGAACTGAATACATTTTCCAAACCTAATAATGTTTGGTGGGAATGCGGCAAATGGTTCCAAATTAGGTCCGGGAATGGAAAGGAATTTGGGAATGTTGCTGTGCTGGAAGTGCAGACTGTGTGGCTGTATTATCCGACTGAGATCTTTACATACAGAAGCATTACAGACACTGACAAACTCAATCACACTCAGTCAAACTCAAATAGACGCACCTTCGGTGAGCCGGTGGGGCTGGCAGCCGGGGAACGGATCACCCCCTTCTGGATGAGGTCGAGGCGAGGTGGCACGGGTGGCAGGCTAAGGTGCTGAATGCCCGTGTGGTCCGCCGCGGCTTTCCTGCGCTGGCTCACGGGGGAGGAACTGGGAGACATCACTGGGGAGTTCTGAAGCTCGGTGCACTGAGGCAGAGAAATGAGAGGAACACACTTCTGCTGATTTCACAGCTTCGCACAGGGCAGTAATACTCTCAACAGCTCCTCAATAAAAGCGAGTATATGTAAGTGCTGTGGGAATAAAGGAAACGTCTAGCTCTAGGTGCCCTCCACTTGCTTTTGGTCTCTCTAAATGGACTCGGTACTGCCAAGGAGGGCTCCATGTCGTGGCCAGGGAGCTTGGAAAAGACTTCTTTCTCTCCGGTGAAAATGGCTGACATTTATGGCCAAGTAGAACAGAATGTCTCCTTTGAAAGGCACTCGCTGTAGCCCACAGATCTGGCTCGGAGTCTACTCACCAGGATCGAGTGCCGGTGATGGAGCTGTTTGAAGTGAAGCAGGGAGGGGAAAAATAGAGCCAGCAGAAAAGAGGCTTGGACCTTTAGTGAGCACGGTGGATTAAATAGATGCTGCATATTTCCAGTATTAAGTTCAAAAGGACTGTGATGAAACGTAGAACTATAATATTATACAACTCCGTGGTGGCGGGCATGGAACATAAGGGCAATGCTGAGGAGTAAAAGCATTTTGCAGTTGCTGGAGAAATCACAGTAGCATACTGCCTTCAGGCGGAGAATTAATTTTTTTTTTTGGTCACCATGTTTGCTACTATTTTGAAACAAAGACCATCCCTAAAGTGTTTCTGAATGGGTTAAATGAGTATTAATGCTTATTAAATGGATCATAAACACCTTAAAATTATTAATAATCAGTTACAACACATTGAAAGAAACAGTGACCCATCATCAGTCTAACCCTGCACTCGCTCTAGCAGGTGACTTCTCAGTCACTTACATCGTCCTACGTTTGGGTCTGCTAGCTCATGCTGTAGTGTGTGGTTGTAGTGTACAAGGTCCAGGAAAGCTAGATAGTTTTGAAAGCACATAGGGTTAGTTAGGAATGAATTTGTATGTAAACCTACACAAACCTAACCTGAAATCCTGCATTCATGGCTAGCTTTATTGGCCGATTAGCAGGCTGGCTAACCTAGCTAGCTTTGAGCGACCTAACTCACTCTATACACTTTTCCACAGATGTGTATGTACAAAGACGCATCATATCAACTGGGGAAAGAGGAAACGGCGGTTATGAGCTTCTCCTCCATGTTTACCACCACATTGCTGAGAACTGGAAGCAAATACTGGTCGGAATGAAAAGTTCAGAAGGGCAGAAGCTGAGGGGCTAGGACCCCGGTCTCTACGACTGCTCCAAAGAATTTACTGGAGCCGATTGTTTAGAATGTCGGGTCACTGTGTCGCAATTCATTTGCATTAAGTTGAGAAAAGCCCAACTCGATTTGTCACTTGTTGATCTGTCGCTTTGTGGCTACAAATCACGTAGTCCCAATAGAAAACGACTGGTCGCTTGTCGCTCTGTTGCCTTTTAGGGCGAATTTAGGGTTACAGTGAAGCCACATTCTCTTGTACTGTTAAAGTTCAGATTTTGATATTTACTGATCATACTTCAGGATTAAATCCGTCAGGTTTAATGCATATTCATATTCATCAACCGGAGGAGCTCACTTGTAGCCTCTTTCATTAATGTCTTATCCTAATAATTATGAGGTGGGTATGACCTAACTAATTATGAGCATTACTAATTTAAAACATTCATAAACTCTCTATAAGGGTAGCCTTATTCTAAAGTGGTACTCCATGAGTCCAGGTCTGACGCTCAATCTTCATTCTTCTGAGCTTTTGAGCAACTGGAGGCCAGTATTCTCCAACATGCTTACTTCTGACGATTCAAAACAGTCCTGTTGTACGAGACGGTCAGCGATGTAACTGTCTCTATAGGCTACTGAACAATGAACTTCAAAGCACTCACTTTCTAATGCATGCCCAGCTTTACCCTGAAACAGACTGCATGTGCTGGCTAAGCCTAATCCTGCACCAAATCCAACTGTGCCTTTGGGGTTTGCATAGCATGATTAATGTTCCTATATAATGGTCATTTAATGTATGGCCTATACTTTCATGTGCATGCTTTCTCTATGTGTGTATTCTGACCTTCTCAGGACAGACCGGATAGGTTAACTCGATTTCTCCCGCACATGATACAGAAATTCAGACCTGCGCCGCAAGACACTGCGGTGGAATACTGCAGGAATCACGCGGGAACGCAGATCTCTTATCTTTACCTTCCTGATGTTGGCCAGGCCGTTCATAACGAGCGAGTCGTCTCGGTCATCATCATCGTCCAGGTCCAGCATGGGTGAGGTGAACTGGTCCAGGAAGAAGCATTTGGCACCTTCATTGCGTGGGTCAAAAGGGTCCACGATGATCCTTTCCGTGCCCTTAATCTCGCAGCGGCAGAACGGACAGCCCTGGCCATCTGACTCCTGCGGAGGAGAGAGGGGCATGTTACCAATTAGCCCAGAGAGAACAACACACACGCACGCAAAATTCCAACGCAAGCAAAAGTTCCTTAAATAGCCTGTAACTCTTTCACCATAAATGAACACCACCATGTACACACACACACGAATACAATCACACCCACACAGCCTCTGCTGAAGCCCATCTTCTCTGCAGCTCGGGCCTGCTTATTTGTCTAAAGCTGTAAACAGCCCTCGTGCATGAGGAAGTGCTTTCCTTGCTGAATCGGAGGCTGCAAAAGCTGCAATCAGCACCAGCTGGGAAACACATGCCTTCGCTGAGGCCTGATCTGCAGGCTCTGGTACCACAAGCCTCCTACCCTCCTTTAAACGATCATTTGCAGGCTGAGCTGGGGACACATGCGCACACACGTTCTAAGAGAGCGGCTCCATCATCTCGCAGGCTTCCATGCCTGATGACAGATTGCACATGGCATGGAGGGAAGGGGGGACGGCTGGGTGAAGAGAACATCCATCTTTCATTTCCTCTACTTAAACTCCTAGAATCAAAGAGTGTCAATATTTACAAGAACAAAAGATGATCTTGGAGGCCATCTGGCCGGGGACTTGCGCGAGGCATCAAAGTGCCGTTTGAAAGCTAATACTAATTAGAGTTGCAGGCACAGAGAATAAGAGCTCTCTATTACTGAGCCCCATTAAAGCTGTTCAAAATGAGGAGGAGGAGGAGGTGGTGGTGGTGGTGGTGGGGGGAGGACCTCTTCAGAGAGGTTTCTGAGAACTAGTTCGCTGGGTGCACACTTTACTCAGGCATGTCATGAGCCTAACTGGAGTGTGAACAGTAAATAAAAGTGTGTGTGTGTGTGTGTGTGTGTGTGTGTGTGTGTGTGTGTGTGTGTGGCTATGGGTGTTGGTGTGGCTGTGTGTGCGGCTGTGGGTGTGTGGGTGTTTTAGAGTGGGAGGGGCATCAGGTGAATTCCCCTCAAACTCACCAGAAAAACAGCAATGAATATTAATGGGCCCTGGCAGCTGCAGAGTGACAGTCCTCACCAGGCTCTCTAACGATAAAGCGATTTAACCGGGATGAGGAGCTAAGTGGGAAGTCACTGGGCTTTGTTCAGTTTCGGGAATGGCCAATTACTGGAGCAGGAGAGATTTTCTACAGTCCTTACAACGAAAAGCCATACGAAATCCAATTTTGCCTTTAAGTTCAAGCCACATTTGCGTGCCGGCTTCAAACCTCCATGACTATAATCCATAATCTCTGTAATCTCTGGGCGTGTTAAATTAGTTTGACCAATCCAATTAGGTTTCATGACTTTTCACAGCATAGGCACAAAGAAAATCATAGTTTTGTCTGATACCATTATTAATATTGGTGTTGCGGTGCGGCACAGAGCGAGCCCATAGCTACCAGCACTCTACTTGAGTACCCATGTACATTTCCCAGAACACTGAAAGTGGGCGGTTCCTTACACCAACCTAGTGTCAACAGCACACGCGGAAAACATCAGCAGCAACAGAGATAAGAGAGATGCTGCGTAGCAGTTCTATGACTTGGTCTGACCAGTTTCCACCAAGTGGTTTAGCACAGTCCCAGCAATACGGGAAACACAGCAGTGCTGCTGGACACCTCAGTGTCACTGCTGGACTGAGAATCGTCCACCAACCAAAACTATCCAGTCAGCAGCGTCCTGTGGGAAGCATCCCGTGGGCACTGATGAAGGTCTAGAGGATGACCACCACTGCACTGTGCAGCAGCAGATGAGCTATCGTCCCAAACTGTACATCTACAAGGTGGACCAGCAGGGTAGGAGTGTCTAATAGAGTGGACAGTGAGTGGACACAGTGTCTAAACACTCCAGCAGCACTGCTGTATCTGATCCACTCACACCAGCACCACACACACTAACACACCACCACCACGTCAGGGTCACTGCAGTGCTGAGAATGATCTACCACCCACATCATACCTGCTCTATGGTGGTCCTGTGGGGGTCCTGATCATTGAAGAACAGGGTAATACAGTATACAGAGAAGAGATGAACTACAGTCTGGAACTGTACACCTACAGAGTGTCCTATATGGTCAGTGGAGCTGATATAATTAAGAGTGTAGGTACAAAAGAGGTTCAGATTTGACTGGAAATTAAATAAACAAAGGCTTGTCTCTCACTTCTACCAGGTACTGCAGGCATGTCTTCAAGGACTGTGATATAATATCTCTGCCATTTCGCCCACACTTATTGTACTCTGAATGTGGCTTAAGTCAGCAATACTGCAGTCACTTCCTCTGGAGCAATGACATTTACACATACACTCGGCTGTGAACCAGAACCCCATCTGTTTAAAGAGAGATGACACCCACGCATACAGGTTACTATGGTCCAGTAGCCTGCCTGCGTCAAGAGCAAGGACATGTATACATTTGGGAGACTAAAGACTAGCTTTCCTGCTGGGCCAGTCACCTCTGAACCCAGATCTGCTCGCCTCATGGCTCTGTTAGAGGAAGCTGTTTACTGGAAAGGCGCACAGATGCTCTCTCCAAACTTAGAGACATCTTTGACAGCAACTAATGAGTCATTATGGAGGCGATTATAAACACACGTACACAATTACACATGCATCCACACACATGCATCCACACAGACACAGACACACACACACACACACACACAAACACACACACACACATACACAAACACACACTCATACACAGATACACACACACATACACATACACATACACACACAGACACACACACAGATACACAGATACACAGATACACACATACAGACACACACACACACACATACACAAACATACATACACATACATACACACAGATACACAGATACACACAAGCATACACATACACACACACACACACACACATACACACACACACACACAGATACAGACACACACACACACACACACACACACACACACATACAGACACACACACACACACACACATATACACACACATGCATCCACACACACACACACACACACACACACACACACACATACAGACACACACATACATACACACATGCATCCACACAGACACACACACACACACACACACACACACACACATACAGACATACACACACACACACAGACACACACACATACAGATACAGACACATAGACACATACAGACACACACACACAGACACACACACACACACACACCCCCACACACACACATATACAGACACACACACATACACACACATGCATCCACACAGACACACACACACACACACACACACACACACCCACACACATACAGACATACACACACACACACACAGACACACACACACACACACACACCTATACACACACACACACACACACATACAGACACACACACACACACACACATATGAGCACTCTAGTTCTTCCAGTAGTCCATCTGTTTCTCTGTATACTGTATTACCCTGTTCTTCAATGGTCAGGACCCCCACAGGACCACCACAGAGCAGGTATGATGTGGGTGGTGGATCATGCTTAGCACTGCAGTGACACTGGCGTGGTGGTGGTGTGCTAGTGTGTGTTGTGGTGGTGTGTGTGGATTGCACACAGCGGTGATGAGAATGATTGAGAACAGTTAACCAACCAATAGCTATCCATCCAATGTCATACTATGACCACTGATAAAGCATTAGTGGATGACCAACACTGCACTGTGCAGCAGCAGATGAGCTACAGTCTCTGACTGTCCATCTACAAGGTGGACCAGCGAGCTAGGAGTGTCTAATAGAGCTGTGGCTGCTAATATACTACTACACACCACACTGATACTACAGTAGTATGTACTGTACACTGTATACCCTGTGTGTGGTATACAGTACAGTAACACGTTCTGACCTACAGTATAGCATATTAACACAATCACATGACTAGCTACCTCACATTTACCTCAGAGCTGTTATTACTGTATCCCCTGTTTAGAGCTAGCTGCTGCTAACGCTGCTCAGTTCACCTGAGATACAGCTGGCCTAGCTGCTAGCTCCCCTCGGCTATTTCACTCTAAAACTGATCCTCTAAAGCGAGTTCATCTTTTATTAATCTTCAGACCTGTATATTTTAACCTTCTGAGGCTCATTCTAATAAAAAAAAAAATACTCCACTACAATCACTACACCCACATTTACCTCAGAGCTGTTATTACTGTATCCACTGTTTAAAGCTAGCTGCTGCTAACGCTAGCTGTTAGCTCCCCTCGGCTATTCCACTCTAAAACTGATCCTCTAAAGCGAGTTCATCTTTTATTAATTCTCAGACCTGTATATTTAAACTTCCTGAGGCTAATTTTCATGAAAACACACCCCACTACATTCACTACACCCACATTTACCTCAGAGCTGTTATTACTGTATCCACTGTTTAGAGCTAGCTGCTGCTAACGCTGCTCAGTTCACCTGAGATACGGTTAGCCTAGCTGTTAGCTCCCCTCGGCTATTTCACTCTAAAACTGATCCTCTAAAGCGAGTTCATCTTTTAATTATCTTCAGACCTGTATATTTAAACTTCCTGAGGCTCATTCTGATGAAAATACACCCCACTACACCCACATTTACCTCAGAGGTGTTATTACTGTATCCACTGTTTAGAGCTAGCTGCTGCTAACGCTAGCCGTTAGCTCCCCTTGGCTATTTCACTACAAACTGATCCTCTAAAGCGAGTCCATCTTTTATTAATCTTCAGGCCTGTATATTTTAACTTCCTGAGGCTCATTCTGATAAAAACATACTCCACTACAATCACTACACCCACATTTATACTCAGAGTGGGCTGTATTTTGCGCTCCCATTATCTCTGGCTGAAACCGGCTGAGAGCTGGTGAAGTCGCGGTGCATGATGGGATGCAGTACACCATGAAGATAGCTCCACCTGTATACTAGAAACTCTGACTGGAGTAGAACACCACCCGGATGAACACCATCTAGTCCACTACAGATCCTCAGTTTGGTCACATACTACATAGGCTGGTTTAGTACATGAGTAGTATGTGGTATGCCCTTTCGAAATACAGCCAGCGTTTGCAGTATATGGCATTTGATTGCTGTTTAACCCATTCCGTCGTCTGCATGTGAAACGGCAAAGGCGACGGTGGAAGTATGTAAGCTGGAGGTGGGACGCTTGCTTGCACAAAATCTGAACAGTCTGAAGAAATCTGAAGGGACGATTTCTCTGACTATAGCTGTAATGATGTTAGACTGTATTTTTGAACAGCCAATGAAAATGAATTTCACTCTATCTCCCTTAACACTGAGTAGTACTCCAGCTCACTCCACCGAACTACACTCCGTAAACTCTCCCTTGATATTCATATGAGTAGTGATTAAACAATGTTCCCCAGACCTGTTTAACAGAGAACCAGGCAGTTCGAAAAATTGAGTTTCATCAGAGTGCTGAGGGATAACTAGACTGCGATTTCTGCCCGGGTACAGCTGTAGAATAAAGCGTGCTATCTGCCGTCACGCACCCCTAAATGTCTTTCATTTCTGCTTTTCCGGTTCAACGGAGCTTGACTTCACAAAAACAGACTGACCTCCTGATAAAGCTTGACACGAATATCAAGGCAAACACCTACAGCCAGAAAGCCCATTAATAAATCTCAGCGATTCGGATCAGATACAAACTCTACTCCACATCCTTACACCCCCCAACCCCCTGTGATCCTACCCTCTCATGCCTCCGCCCCACAGCATCCCAGCCCGTTCCTCAGCAGTCCCGTTAACAACTACGCCCCTGCCCGCCAGCATAAAGCCTTTAACACAAGGCGGCAGGAACAGCACCCACCGCACAGAAGAAGACACTATATTCCTTTTGCGTGCAGAGAAAGGGCACAGTGTCAGGACACTGTCTGGAACAGTGGCAAATTCATTGCTATTCCTGACTCGCCAAGTGATCAAGAACAAAACAAGGCATAGTTCAGCTTAGTTAGAAATAGCCATATTGCCAAGTACAGAAAATCGGCCCAACATTAATATGCAGGTAGCATTCGCCGTGCCCCACTTACTCTCTCCTCCTCTCTCCTCTCTCTCTCCTCCTACTCATTCTTTCAGACAGATCAGCTGGTTCACATGCTTCAAGCAGGAATCATGGTCAGCTCTAGATTCTTCCTGTGTGGTTGGAACCCAGGCTTTTTTTTTCTTTTCTTTTCTTTTTTTTTTTTTAAAGGCTTCCACACACACACACACACACACACACACACACACACACACACAAACACACACACACACACACAAACACACACACACACACACACACACATATGTATTATTATAGTACTATTATAATTATTATAAAAATACACATACACCATATGGGTATGGAGCTTCATATTCTACATACATCCCAAGCAGGAATTAAATTAGGCTCATGTCACATACATACATACCAGAAGGATGCTACGTCAGGGGTGGCACATATACAATCATAGCCTTCGTGAACATGTATGTCATATATCAGATTTCCACGTGGGCTAACAGTGGACGCAGGCGTACCTGCCAGGCTGTGAGGCAGGAGGTGCACATGAGGTGACCGCAAGGTTCGATCTTCACGTCTTTATCGTTCTCGGCGCATATTTTGCACAGCTGAAAAGGTAGCCAGCCCCATACTCAGCCCAAGTACAATTCTTATTAAAGCTCCTGTGAGAGACAGAGCCAGAAGAAGAGAGCAGAGACCGAGAGACATGAGATGGAGATAGAGTTGACGATGAGAGTAGATGACGAGTGCAGACGAGAGAGCATGAAGACCGAGCGAAGAGGACGAGGACTGTTGATGAAGAGGAGAGATGGAGTAGAGAGCAGACGTCCGGGCCTACATTTCGCCTTTAGAGACGCCGGCAACATGCCGAAGCAGAGAGAGAAGAGGATACAGAGAAGAGGAGCAGCAGACAGAAGCCTGACGAGTAATTGGTGCAAGAGAGAGCCAGGCGAGAGACAAGAGAGAGCCCCAGAGTCAGGAGAGGAGAGAGAAAGCTAGAGCCAGAGACTGAGAGAGACAGCCATCGAGAGGACGAGCAGGAACCAGTGCTATGGAGCGCGATGACACACCGATTCGACGCGGTGGAGGGGAGGAAGCCCCCCAGAGAGACAGTGTGACGAGAAGAAGAGAAGAGATGATTGAGACTGAGCCGGACCGAGAGGAGATGAGATGCCGCACAGACAGATGAGAAAGAGGAGCGGCTAAGCAAAGCAGGCAGAGAAGGAGAAGAGAGCATCCACAGAGTGAGATGAGAGCAGACCCAGGAGATGAGAGAGAGCCCAGACGAAGAGAGAGAGAGCCATCCCAGAGCAGACGAATGAGCCAAAGGCCGAGACCAGAGAGAGAGAGAAGAGAGAGATTGAGAAAGAGACAGAGAGGAGAAGAGAGACTAGAGAGAGGAGGCCAGACATGCTCGAGATGAGAGAGCAGCAGTGCCAGAGAGAGACAACCCTGGAGAAGGAACGATCAGAGCAGAGAGCAGAGACAGAGAGACGATGATACGAAGAGACACGATGAGAGAAATGAATGAGAGAGAAGATGGTGACGAGAAATGAGACGAGCAGAACAGAGAGAGAGAGGACACAGAGAAGAGAGAGAGAGAATTTGATGAGAGGGCTAGAGAAAGAGATGCAAGTGACAAGAGGCAGAATTGCAAGACAGAGGACCCGGACGGAGGAAGAGAGAGAGACGTGAAGTGCACATGCATGAGGAACTTCGAGAAGATGAGGACGAAGATGATTGATGACGAGAAACGAGAGAGAGAACACAGAGCGAGAGACAGCAGACGGAAGCAGAGAGACAGAGAGAAGATCAGAGAGATAGAGGACTCCCGAGACTCGCTGATTCTGAGATAGAGGAGAACAAACGAAGAGAGACGGTGAGGACGAGATTGCGAGGCCAGAGTGGGACGAGAGTGACGGAAATTGAGATACGGCAGGAGTGGAGCTCGAACGAGAGAGAGAGAGAGAGAGAGTGAGAGACAGAGCGAGAGAGAGAGAGATGATTTAAGATGACAGGTTAGACATAAGTAAAATTGAAACCTCTAAGTGTTTTAGTGAGAACTGTGTTCAGTTTTATAACTCAGTGTGTGCACAGTGTCAGAAACCACATAACCAAGTCTATTTTGTAATTACAAGCCAGTGTGACACAGTTTGAGGCAGCCTTGTAACTCCAGTGCAAAACTGCATAAGCTTATTTATACCACTTAACAGAGACAAACAATGAGACAGTCGAGCAGCACAGCCACCAGACAGGGTCCTCAGCCAACTCCATCAATCTCCTATTCGCCCCTAGTCGGTTACGCCATGAAATGCCATGCATGCTACAGACCCTCCAAGAGAGAATACCGAAATCTGTATGCAAACAACCCCCCGCCCAAACCGCCCCTCCCTCACCTGTGTGACTTTAATGTGGTCATGAGGAGTGGGTTCACAGAGGCCGGTCAAGTCAGGGTTATAGCTGCGACCATCCGGGAACAGATAGCTATGGGAGGAGACAAAGAGATGAGGGCAGAGAAAGAGAAAGTTACACTACACAGAGCAAGAAAAACAAGCTGAGAACAAAACACATGCATGCTAACCCTACTGAGAGTAGACAGCCAGCGCCTTGGATATCTTTACGTGTAATTGCCTTTCTGCCGGTTCCATTAGCGGCCTGCACAAAGTGGGACATTTCCCTTCTCTCGATGTCTCTCTCACTGATCACAAAGCCCAGCCTGAGCCAGCGGAGAAAGAGCAGAGGCATCGGATCATCAACCGCTGCGTACTCCTCAGCCACAGAGAGCAGCTCACAGCTTGAGTTACGCTGCATGAGCCCTGACAGATTATACAGACCTAATTCAACCGGGGCCAGCCAACGGAAAATCACACAATCAGACGCCCGTACCGGATGAAGCACGAGAGCTTCTTTCTTTTGGGAGAGACGTGTCTGTTTTACAGACATCTAGCTCCCTCCAAGCAGCCATTACTGGCTCCTTTATGGAGGTCTGTGATTGTTTTCCTTCTGCTTTTCATGAATATAGTCATGAGTGGGAAACGACCGTTCCATTGAGTCTCATCCAGCCATCCATTATGCTATTACCTTATCATCAATATGAGGTGTCAGTTAGTTGATATCTCCATCAGTGTAATGGCTACCCGCCTTCAGCCACGCTGATGCTTGCTGGACAGGCAGCGTGTGTGGAGGTGCTAACGCAAAACTGGAAGGCAAACTATAAACTAGTAAGCTGCCCTTATTAACTGGTGAGCGAATCACTCCGACTAATAACCTCACAGGCAGCCAAGCACATAACTCGGATTTTTATGGCTGGAGCCGTGATCTGACACAAGAGCCAAGCCGTGTGTTCTGGACTTGACAGCGTGTGAACGTGGCCAGCGATGCCGAGAGAGAGATTCACAGACTCGCTCACAAAGCCAGTCTCAACCATTCACTGACAGCTGCTACTGACACTCTGACAGCCAGTCACTGCTAAACCTGAGACTGATGCCTTCAGCAGACACGCAACAAAAATACACCTGCCAGCCAGAGAAAGAGAGAGAGAGAGAGAAAGAATGACAGAGAGAGAGAGAGAGAGAGAGAAAGAATGACAGAGAGAGAGCAGCGAGGTATGTCCGGACTAATGACGAGAGAGACCTTTTTTTTTTTTAGAGTAGAGAGAGATCAGAGAATGACAGACCACGAGAACGAGAAAGCACCTAAAGCACAGAAGCAGAGATGAAAGCAACGAGGGATAGAGGAGCGGAGAGAGATGACTGAGAGAGCAGAGAGAGAAAATCGCAAGCAGAAGAAGTGCAGAGAAAGAATGACAAGACGAGAGAGTGAAGAGAGGAGAGAAATGCAGAGGGTATCCCTGAATGACAGAGAGAAATGACGATGAGGACTCGGGAGACGAGAGAACCGCGTGGGGAAACGAGAGAATGAGCGGAAATGTGAGAAGAAAGAATGATGCAGAGAGAATGAGAAAGAGAGAGAGAGAAGATGAAGAGAGACAGAGAGAAGAGAAAGCAAGCAGAGAGCGAGAGACGCAGCAGAAGAAAATGAGAGAGTGCGATAGAGAAAGAATGACATGAGAGAGAGCAGAAGAGAGAGGGAGCGAGAAGAATGACATAGAGAGAGAAAGCACAATGAGAGGAGACGAGAGAGAAAAGATAGAATGAACGGCAGATTAGTGTGAGAAAGAATGACAGAGAGGAGAGACTGATCGAGGCACTAGAGAAGAGAGAGAGAGCAAAGAAATGAGCGAGAGAGCCAGAAAGAGCGCAAGAGAGGAGGAGAGAAAATGAGTGAGAGAGTGAGGACAGCAAAGAATGACAGAGAGATGTCCAGCAGAAAGAGAGACCGTTTGATCGTGAGAGAAAGCATTGAGAGAAGCAAGCAAAGTGAGAAGAGACAGAGAGAATAAGAAGAGAAAGAGACAAGAGAGATAGAGAGCCTCCCCCCAAAACAGAAGAGAGAGAAAAGCCCAAGACAGACAGACAGAAGAGATTAGAATAATGAGATACCGACGAAGAGAGCGCAGAGATGAGAGAGATGACCGCAACTCAAGCAACGAGAATAATCGACTTCGAGATGAGGAGAGAGAGTACGCACCCTAATATTCGGAACGATGTGCATGCAGACGAGCCAGAGAGACAGAGAGCAGAGAGGTAGACAGAAGATAAGAGACAGACGGCAGCAAAAATAGTGAGATAAGATGAAAGATCATGCTGAGCCAAGACCAAGTGACGGAAGCACAACGTCGCGAGGCAGAGAGAAAAAAGAAAGGAGAGAGAGTGAAGGGCAAAAATAGTGAGAAAGACAGAGAGACAGGGAGAGAAAGAAAAGGTAGAGAGAGAGAGCAAGGAGACGAGAAAGCCCAAATATTGAGAACGACCGAGAGAGACAGAGGGGAAAAGAAAAACAGAACAGAGGAGGGGCCAAAAAAATAGTGCAGAAAAGAGAAGATAGAGATGGAGACCAAGCTGAGGTCTTTTTTTTTTTGAGAAAAAGAAAGCGACCACGGAGAGAGGTGAAGTGGCAATAATAGTGAGAAAGGACAGTAGAGACAGGTGCAGTGATCAAAGAAAAGGAGTGTAAGCAGACGATGAGAGCCAAGCGAGAGGAAGCAAAATGAGAAGCCGGATCTGAGAGACAGCAGCGGCCTAAAAAGATAAAACAGACAGAGGAGGGCAAAAATAGTGAGAAAGAGAGAGAGACAGGGAGAGAGAGAAAGCAGACCGCGAGAGCTGTAGCCAGATCTATTCAGACTCCTTCATTAGGTTGCAGTGAATAACTGATCTTATCCTCCTCCATCACCTTCTAAAGAATCCTCCAGGTTTAAAGTCGGCGTTTAGAGCTCTGATTAAAGGGGGCTTCGGTGGGGCGTCTCGTGTAGGGGTCGCTAGCTCTACAGAAGTAGCACTCACAATCCTTCCCGGCAGCCATCGATGAGTGCCTGGAAGAGCGGTTTGTTGTGGGGGATGGTCTGCAGGATGTTTCCATCGCTGGTGACGTAGCCGATAGCCCACTGGCCAAGCCGCGTGCAGCTCAACCGAAAGATGTAACTGTGGAGATAAAGAGAGACAGAGAGAACCGTGTCAGGTTCATGCTAAGCACACACACTTGCAGGGCTGGGGTAATAAAGTTATTCACTCTTACAGATGCAATAAAATCACCATTTGTGGTGTGGAATACTACTGTTCTAAAGGGGAACCGGGTCCTATTGGGCTCTACAGGACAAAAATCTGCAACAGCAAATCACGGAAGTGTCTTTTTAAGACCAGCTGAACAGACGGAACACAGTTCGGACGAAAAGAACACAAACGGACCAATTCCAAAACAGAAGGTTGGTGGTGGCATCCCCTATCCTAACCCTTCACACCAGGATGCCTCACCATGGCAGGTTCCACTGCTGTCTAACCCGCTTCGCCAGTTTGGGATTTTGGTATAAACAGCTCTTGGACTTCCTTTCAGGTTAGTGAATATTCATGATGGACCGGCCAATAGAATCGCTCCAAACCTGCTTAGTAATAACCCTTGTTCTATCAGCTCCACTGCAGGGTAAGGAAGCTGTAAAGCTCCATACTGGAGGTGTTTAAGGTGGACTGTATAATTCCATGAGTGCTATCCATTAGTGATTTCCTAGCACTCATTGGGCAAAAGGCAAGAAACACCCTGGACAAGCCACAAACACACACACATACACAAACACACACTCACATACACATACACATAAACATAAACATACACACAGCAGCACACACACACACACACACACAAACACACACACATACACACATACACAAATACTCAAAAACACACAAACACACACACTCTCAAACATACACACACACATACTCCAACACATACACACACAAACACACACGCTCTCAAACATGCACAAACACACAAACACACACACAAACATACACACTCAAACACACACACACACACACACACACACAAACACAAACACATAGACACATACACATACACATACTCATACACACACACACACACACACACATACATACATACACAAACGCACATACACATATACACACACACATACACAAACACACACACATACACACACACATAAACATACACATAAACACACACACTCTTCGCTGAAAAAACTGCATGGGAGAGACTCCTGAATATTCCGCACGTGTGGGAAGAAATAAGAGAATAAAACTTCAACATGCCAACTACAGTCCTACAGTCACACCTGTCCAACTCGCGTCCAGTGTATGGTCTAATCGGGAGCGCTGTGCTTGTTTACAGCTTTTTGATCCGACTTACAGTACTGGGAAAAAACAGGTAAAATTCTGATTTATATTTCCATGAAGAATGAATGAGGTGAAAAAGTGCATAGTCATCCACTGTACTTCTGCTCAACCGACACACCGTAGAGCCCCAAGCTCAAATTCAGTGTTTGTCTGACCCGCACTCATCTGTTTACCCCCCACTCGTTCCTCCCATAGAGTCCCATTCATTCTTACCCCCATTCAAACTCCATTGTCTCCTTTCAATACAGCCACCAACCTGCATGTGCTCACTCAGGGCAGATTCCCCAAACTCTAATCCACAGCCTCACTAACCTGGAGTCCCTCCTTCCTCCCAAAGACTCCCGTTCACTTTAAGGTAGTTTGATATCCAGAGACTTGATATCTCCTACCCCAACAGCCCCGACAAGCCAAGCATAACGATTTAACTCGGCTAAAAATCGACGCTTCCCTGAATAACAGCCTTCGGAAAATGTGAGATTCCGAAGGCTTAGAACTTTTATGCCATTCTTCACAGTCAAGCTGAATTCATGTGGGGGGAAACCTGCTGCCTGTGAAAAGTGTTGCAAGTGCAGCATAAGGAGGTTTAAAGAGCTTAACAACCAAACTGTTCTGCTGATGTCAAGAAAAGGCATCTCATTAAAAGCTAACATCTCTTAGCTGAAGTGATGCAAAGATCACCCAACCGTGGACTGAGCTGAACCTCCGACTGAACCCCCGCAATTTCAAGGGACTTTCTATTTATTGATTTATTTATATGAGCAATTCTGTGTGCAACACGAAACACCCCAGAAGAGAGTCCTGTTTAAACAGCCACATGTAAGTAAGAGCCACATGTAAGGGACTGAAGCCAAGGTGTTACTTTGTAGGTATGCGATGCAAATTGAGTGAAAGTGCTTCGCGCTTCTTCGCCCAGAGCTATTTAAAGGCTCCTTTTAGAATGCAATCACCTAGCAACAAACACAGACCTGCTCCGGAGCCCAGACCGGACTCCATTCTGCCACACAGAGATGCACGAGGGAGTGGAGCACGGCAGAGCAGACCCATCCAGAGCAGGGGTTACAGATGGCACCGAACTGAAACCTGGTATCACTGTCAGGCCAACGTCAGCAGAACACCCTGGATCAGACATCGAAGGCAAACTGGCAAATTTGACCAATAGCTTGACCAGCAAGCCTTAAACCCTGGACACAACATGCAGTCATTCCTTCTTCCATCCTCTAAGCTGCTCGTCCTTCTGGGTGGGGAGGGGTGCTGGAGCCTATCCCAGCACTGGGTGGAAGGCAGTAACACCCTGGACAGGCCATCAGTCCATCTCAGGGCAGACAAACATTTGCACTATGCACACACACACACCAGCACATGCACACACACACACACACCAGCACATGCACACACACACACACACCAGCACATGCACACACACATGCACACCAGCATGCACACTAGCACGCACACACACTAGCATGCACACTAGCACACACACACAAAAGCACACCAGCGCGCGCACACACGCACACCAGCACACACACACACACGCACACCAGCACACACACACACACACACACACACACACCAGCACGCACACACACACAAGCACACACACACACTAACACACACACTAGCACACACACACCAGCACAGGCACACCAGCACACGCACACCAGCACACACACACACACACACACACACACACACACACACACACACACACGCACACGCACACCAGCGCACACCAGCGCACACCAGCGCACACACGCACACACGCACTAACACACATACACACTAGCACACATACACACTAGCACACACACACCAGCACACACACACACAGACGCACACACACGCACACCAGCACACACACACGCACACCAGCACACACACACACGCACACCAGCACACACACACACACACGCACACCAGCACACACACACCAGCACAGGCACACCAGCACACACACACGCACGCACACCAGCACACACACACACACACACACACACACACACCAGCACACACACACGCACACCAGCACACCAGCACACACACACCAGCACACACACACCAGCACAGGCACACCAGCACAGGCACACCAGCACAGGCACACCAGCACAGGCACACACGCACACCAGCACACACACACACGCACACCAGCACACACACACACGCACACCAGCACACACACACACGCACACCAGCACGCACACCAGCACGCACACACGCACGCACACACGCACGCACACGCACTAGCACGCACACAGTCGCACTAGCACACACACCAGCACGCACACACACACACACTAGCACACACACACACTAGCACATACACACTACCACGCACACACCAGCACGCACACACCAGCACGCACACACACACCAGCACACACACACACCAGCACACACACACACACCAGCACACACACACACACCCACACACCAGCACACACACACACACCAGCACACACACACCAGCACACACACACACACACCAGCACACACACACACACACCAGCACACACACACACCAGTGAGTTAGGCTGATAACTGAAACGTATAACGGTAAGTTTTTCTATAGCTCTAGGGTTATATTTACTGCTCATTATCACCTCGAGTTAAAACAAACAAATGCAACGGCTATGGTTAGCCTAGCGTACCTCAGTAGATCTTTAAAGTCATCACCATTCACCACATCCTTCTCTATAAAATTTGCATACCCATGTGTGATTTCCTCACATCGCCGAGTCTCAGGACAAAAAGTCTCATCGCTTGCAGATTTTTACTTTCAATATGGTACGGTGTTGTAGTTGCAGAGTCAGGAAATCAGTTTGGTCACGTACTGTTAAACACTCATTTTTAATTTAAGTAGTTTTTATAGAAAGGCATTTGATTAATATCGTTATCAGCTGATAATCATTTCAATACCGGCATTGCGATCGGTAGTAAAAGTGGTCAGTGGACCATTTACCTGATCTAGTCTCGGTCTAGTGTTAAACTGCCCCTTACTGTTCCACATCTGTATGAGCTTTTCCCCTGGAATGCCTTTTAATCAGGCCATCCTGCATGCGTTCCATTATCATGACAAGGTGACAAAACATGATAAGCCCACACCTGAGCTATGTGGACTCTGCAGTATTGGCTGTAGTGCTGTATGTTTTCTCTTTGGTGGGCAGATTGCAATGTTCGGGGTGGACTGAGGGCCAAAATGTTGAGCAGTATACAAATATGATACTTACTCAGACTCTACAGTGGTTTCAAAGATATATAACAATAGACTATATAATAATATCATAATATAACTATATATCCAAGTGTGTGTGTGTGTGTGTGTGTGTGTGTGTGTGTATATATATATATATATATATATATATACACACATACATACACACACACTATATAATATATACCATATATCCACTATATAACAATAATGCACTATAAAACAATAACACACTATAACATCAACAACAACAAAACACTATATACCAATAAACACACTATATAACATCAACAACAAAACAACACACTATATACCAATAACATCAGCAACATAATCATCATCATCATCATCATCAACAACACACTATATACCAATACACAGTATACCAATAACAACAACACACTATATACCAATAAACACTATATAACAACAACAACAACAAAACAACACACTATATACCAATACACTATATACCAATAAACACTATAAAACAACAACAACAAAACAACACACTATATACCAATACACTATATACCAATAAACACTATAAAACAACAACAAAACAACACACTATATACCAATAACAAAAACACACTAAAACAAGATCAACATCATCATCAACAACAACACACTATATACCAATACACTATATACCAATAAACACTATATAACAACAACAACAAAACAACACACTATATACCAATAACAAAAACACACTATAACAAGATCAACAACATCAACATCATCAACAACAACACACTATATACTAATAAACACACTACATAACAACAACAACAACAACAACAACAACTATATACCAACACACTATATACCAATAACAACACACTATATACCAACACACTATATAACAACAACAACAACTATATACCAATACACTATATACCAACAACACACTATATACCAATAACAAAAACACATAACATCAACATCATCGTCAACAACAACACACGATATACCAATAACAACAACAACACACTATATAACAATAACAATAAACAATAATTTGCCACCACAACACTAAAAGCAGTTTATACCATTCGTCCAATGAAGCAATGCAAAAAGACGACAACTTAGATGAAGATCAGACCACATCTTTGAGGCCGTGTTCAGGCAGGAATCCAGATGCTTCCAAACTATTTCTCACAACTGTGTGTTTACACTCCGGAACATGAAAGAGACAGGAAGTTCTTTGAGTTTCAATCACCCCTCCCAACTTCCAAACACATAAACATACGTTACATACTTATACACATACAAAAACATCCCCCGGGGCTCAATGCAACCCGGCTAGCATACACACGCGGCGCACACACACCACCACAGTCCCGTTAAAGTATGCAGCCTGTGGTGAGGGGCTGCTGCTGGACGGCTATGAGACAGCTGTGTATGACCTTCTGAACTGATAGACTGAGCTCTGTGTTATATATTATTAATCCCACAATGCTTAGTTCGGTCGCTGTGCCAAAGCTCACAGCTCTAACCAGGCAGCAGGGAGTAATGGTGTTTCTCCACAGTTCCAACACTCTCTTTAGCATGGTCTGTTCAGTACTCAGGTCCACACTAAACAAATGAACCAGGGTCCGCTGACAATTGAGGTTCAGCTGCACCAAGATAAGACGAGGGGATGCTTTTACACTTCTTCTAGCATCATTACTGTAGTGTAAGCTGCTGCCAATAACAGCAGACGAGCAAGGCTTTTAGTATTGGCTCAGCGCTCAAGAAACATCAGTAGGTTAGATGCAGTGTAGCCGCTGCAGTGTGAAACCAACCCGACCAAACGAAAAAGACAAGTTCGCAAGCACCCAAAGTCTGACTAGCAAACAAACTAGACGAGGAAAAGATGAATCATAGCTTAAAGCTTCTTCAGTCTTGCTGCTGCTGTTTGGGTAGTGATACTCCACCAGTACTCAGGTCCACGGCAGACTAATGAACCATGGCCTGCTGAAAACGGAGGTTCAGTTTTCATGCTGGTGCCAGCGAGCGAGTTCAACACCATTTCTTCTAGCGGCCCTTCGGTGCCGTACTCTCTGCATCATCGACCTGTGTTTATACTTAGCTCTTTTTACGGATCCTCCCATCCTTAATCCGGGCGCAAGCTGCTGCTAGTAACGGCAGATGAGTGACTGAGTAACACCAAGGCATAGCTCTTATTCTGGCACAGCGAGGCATCAGCAACCTGACCGGTTAGTCTCAGATTGGCAAAGCAATCATAAAGCAGCAGATATCAAGGAAAGTTTATTATCGGCTTTAACTGTGATGTACACTGACACTAAGTGTCTCTGATATTATGGAGCATAGGAGAGACCCCAAACCCAAACCGGCACAAACTCGCCAAAACCCAAACTCTGATTGGACAGGAAAAGGGTGAATTTGAGTTTGTATGCTGGGGGGATGCAGATTTGTGACCGTCTGCACCATACAAGGCAACACCAGCATCCGCCCTTCTGCTACGTCTACCAGCAGGTCAGTGTGGGCAAAAATCCACCCATTTAAATATTTATCTCCTCACAAATACTCACATTCTTACTCACATACCAAAGCTTTTATTTCAGCAGAGTCCCATCGAGAAGCATATCGCTTCAGCAACCGCACTGCTTAGTTTCAAAATGACACACCAGTCATGAAGCAGCAGATATCAAGGAAGGTTTATTATCGGCTTCGGCTGCGAGACACGCTGATGTTGAGCGTCTCTGTTATCACGAAAACTGTAGCTCTTTTATTCTCAAAGGAATTTGTGAGAGTAATGGAGTATCTCTGCTAAACTTCAGACCACTCGTGTGTGTATATCCCACCCAACCAATCGAAAAAGACAAATTTACAAAAACCCCAACCCAAAAGCCCATCTGATGATCAAACCAACCAGGTGAGGAAAAGGTGAATCAGAGCCTAAAGCTTCTCCGATCTTTCTACAGTCGTTTGGGTTAGAACCAGATTTCTCCACTAATGAATGATGTGACCATATAAACCAATTATGCAGCAGCAAAAGGCCACATGTGCTCGAACAAGGTACAGACAGTTCTGGGTTCAGATCTGCCATCATACTGGGCTGTACCAGTGGGACACCGGCACTACACACGAGATCAGAAGCCATATTGTTAGAAGCACACTAAGCAGAATGCTGAAGCATTAAACCCAAATGACCCACGTCATCAATCAGCCGTCACACGTTTGATGTCCTAAACGATTTTATATGAGATTCATTTACTCAATATACAGCAGATTAGCGAAAGAGCAGCATACGACCTTCCATTAACTGTTAGCTACTTTAGCATCGCAGCACAAACCTAAAAATGCTAACCTCAGGCACCAACCATCGCATCTTGGCTGATCATCTAGATGTTGCATTTAAAGAGAACCACTACTGTCATCAGACCCCGATAGGCACGATGCAGACTGTGCATTAGCGATGTGGACGTCGAGCCGAACCTTCTCTGTCCAACTCCAAAAGGTATAACATACTTATATACAGTTTTGGAAACAAATAAGAGACTCCAGTTTCTTCTTAAATCAGCAGAATCTCCACATGTACAGGAGGTTCTCAGTGAGGAACCGAAGGTTGGGTTCTAGCTTCACTGGCAGATACAGTGAGCGTCTGGTTCATAAGAACAAGGTCCAGCAGCAAACACACAGGACAACACAGCTACAGACTGGCAGAGAACCAAACCCGCTCTCTACTGACCGTGATGAGCGCCACCTCATTCCAGTGTCCCTTACCCACCGTAAGATGACCTCGAGTGACCTACAGAGAGACTGGCGAGCGGTGGCTGGGGTGAGATGCAAATCGAGCATGGTTCTAAAAACAGGCTTCTGGAGGTCATTAGTGATTTTCTAAATACACAGATCTAATACAATATCTGATCTGGAGTTTGGGAGACATGGTTCCAGTAGTGTAGAGAATCAAACAGAACTGAGGGATTCTGGTCCAACACAAACCCAGAACCGGTACACCTAGAGACACTGATCATTTGGAGGTGCTGTATATGATTCTATCGACATCTCAGCACATGTAAATGTTAAACATAACATTGTCTGCAGCCCCCCAGCGTTTTAATCCCAATCTCATTTGCCTCTCCCCATGTAGACATGAAAACTCTCCACACCCAGACTCCGCACTAATAACGTCTCACCAACACAATGCCACTGTTCATCATATTAAACTCGTTTCTCAGCATTCTTTTCTGCCTGTCCTCCATTTACTGGAATAAAGCATATGAACGAGGTTTCGGTTAACTGATTAAACTGCATATTTCTTAGATTTCGCAGGAAAATGATTAATTAAATACATTTGCATATTGTTTTGCTGTCTTCCTGTGACAGCGGGGGTTGCATGAGTCAGTAAGAGATGCATACGATTTGAATATGAAACAGAAAAGTAACAGCGCACGAGCGCAACGTGGTGCTGGTGCTGGAGGATCTGACCGCCGTATGATCCCTCCCCAGCAGCTACGCTGCCACGCAGCCTAATCCATAATGCAGTTAGTTTAGTGCGCGATGTTCTCCAGAAACGGTACCGAAATGAACAAGCGTCTCCGCAGGGAAAGACAAAAAGAGACAAGGAGGAACAGATAGAGGGTTCCACCCTGGACCTCCAGCCAAGCACTGCGGTTTAGGTTAGCTGTTGTGTAGCCTTACGAGTGCTGCCGTTCAGTAAAGAGGCAATATAGACCTCCTTTGCATCGATTCATGGTATTTACAACATGCAGTCATTTGCTTTTCTTGCATGCAACTCTACTGAAACTCAGCTGCAACAGTTGCAGGTTTTTTTTTGTTTTTTTTTAAATAGCCAATGAAAACGTAGCTAACGCATTATGTGATCACACTGGACAAGAGGTCTGCAGTACTACAAGTTACAGTGTGTGCTACAAGTTACAGCCAGCCACAGCAGTTACAATATTCAAAAGGCCAGTAGTCTAAATTTCTCCTCTACTCCTCTCTAAAGGGTCCACTTATGAAATTTGTAGTAACAGACAGACAGGCAGACAGGCAGACAGGCAGACAGGCACACACAGACTGACAGACAGACAGACAGACAGACAGACAGACAGACAGACAGACAGACAGACAGACAGACAGACAGACAGACAGACAGACAGACACACACACAGACAGACACACACAGACTGACGGACAGACAGACAGACAGACAGACACAGACACAGACACAGACAGACACACACAGACACACAACCGCTGTGCAACAGTGATTAGCTAGAGGAATGCCTCATATAGAACCACGAAGGTTATAGAACCACACAAACAGTGGTCGGTGGGTGTTGTGGAAACCTGAAGGAATGGCTAGAGGCCCCAACCAGCCTATCATTTCCTCAAATCCCCAGTGCTTGCGGTGGTGACTCTTTGTGTGTGTGTGTGTTTGTGTCTGTGTGTGTGTGTGTGTGTGTGTGTGTGTGTGTGTGTGTGTGTGTGTGTGTGTTTCAAGTGGAGATGCTCTATTTGTATCCCAAAAATCATGTGTCAGTGTCCCCTTGAGTGCTGCCCTGACCACCACAACACACACACACACACACACAGCTGCTGTCCCTCTTCAGCAGATTTGCATGCAGTGAATCAAAGACAGCTCTACATGACCACCCACCGTCCTCCATTTCCTTCTGTTTTTCACATCTCATCTGAGCACACACACTCACACACTCACACACACACTCACACACACACACTCACACACACACACCAGGACTGTAAAACAGCTCAGTTTTCTCTCTGTAAATCAGACAGAAGCAGCCCTCACCATTAACCCATAGGCTCTTTCATTTATTGCCATGCCATTATCCGGCTCTGCAATGACACAATGCTACTGAGACTGAGGGTCCCACACACACACACACACACACACAGAGGTGGGGCTGCGTATTTCAAACTACAGAACCCCACCACCTACTCCTACCTTCCCTGAGACACTGTGACAAGTGCTGGCTGTCAGGTTTTCTACCTCTCCTGATTTCATATAGCTTCCTCATGTTCTCGCTTCTCTGCCGGCGAGGATTCCTCCTCCTTTTATTTTCCTGTGTTTCACCGGTGTATTACAATCATAGAGCGGCCCTACCCAGCATATGGTTAGTACAGCACAGGAACTCAGGAACGTGTTTTTAACCTAATTCAGTTCAGTAGGTGCCAAACACCACCAGCCACGGAATGTAACTACTGCATTACTGGAGGTGGAGTGGCAGACAATGATGCCTGGAGTTCACCTGGAGCTCAGAGCTAGCGATAAACGGATTCTCCTTCTCTCCAGGTCTCCTCAGTGCTATAACATCACTAAATGAAAGATGGCCTCAACATATAATCGCAAAATGCATCAGATACTGTCTACAGCCAGTATGTGGTTTGCTCAATCTGGGCTACTGTAGAAACACTGCGGCTCTACCCGGCAGAATCTGTTGGAAGCCGTAATTATGTAGTTCTGAGCTGAAGCCTAGATGCTTGTTCGATAGCTCTGGTTTAAACATGGGTATTAAAAGTCAGGGGGTTCCATAAATAGTTCACTTGATCAAAACCAATTAGCACGTTAGCATATTACATGACAGGTATATAATAAACATCAGCAATGGTGGACTCCAGCTGGCTAACCCGGACAGCACCTGCAGGGTAACTGGATAAAACAACCAGTGAACTGAAGCAAAGCAGCAGAGCTCCATTTCCCCTTGAACCAACATGTAACTTGGCAGTACAAGAGGCTACAATCACAGAGGAGCTCTAACATGCTTTCATTGCTGCTCTCACTGGACACCGATGGGGAAAACTGGAAACTGAGTCCGCTATGGATTTCTATGATGGGAAGAAGTGCTATTAAATTATTGAAAGTAATAAAATACATGCTAATGCAGCTCAGAAAGTCCACTTGCACGGCTACAACCCCACAAACTGCTTAAAAAAAAAAAGCTTTAGCAAAAAGACAACACGGTTAATCATGATTAACCACGCAAAGTATTACGACTCATCGATAGAGAATGTGTGTCATCACTTTAACTGAGAGGTAGATTTTAATAGCTGATTTCTTTTAGCTGAGTAATATTAGCTTCCCCACCCTGCTGCTGCTAATGCTGCCCGCCTGCCTGCCTGCAGCACTGACCTCAAACGAGCACAGAAGAGAGGTCAGCCTCCGCTTCTGTCCATCTCTTTCGCTCCTGTAATTAGCTAACAGCTCAGCCCCGCCCTCTCGCTCTGCAGCCGTCTGCCAGACCGAATCAAAAAACAGCTGTCTGAGCTGCGTGCCACACAGCAGATGGCACATCCATTACTGCTCCCAACCCTTTTAGACACACACACACACACACACACACACACACACACACACACACACTGCATCTCCATACTCCTCAACGTCTGCAGAGTAAACGAGAGCAGTGTTTAAGTCCAACCCTGACACACCACTGGCCTATTCCACTGCTCTATCACCGCTGAAGCGACTCCCCACTGCCTATTATCAGAAATGCCTGTGTTAACTCACCACATGCTAAACCTCAGTGTTAGACAGTAACTCAGCGTGTCGGTGTACAGTAACTCAGTAAGTGTAATGTGTTAGTGTGCTGTAAGTAGTGTGTTGGTGTACAGTAACTCAGTAAGTGTAATGTGTTAGTGTGCTGTAAGTAGTGTGTTGGTGTACAGTAACTCAGTAAGTGTAATGTGTTAGTGTGCTGTAAGTAGTGTGTTGGTGTACAGTAACTCAGTAAGTGTAATGTGTTAGTGTGCTGTAAGTAGTGTGTGGGTGTACAGTAACTCAGTAAGTGTAATGTGTTAGTGTGCTGTAAGTAGTGTGTTGGTGTACAGTAACTCAGTAAGTGTAATGTGTTAGTGTGCTGTAAGTAGTGTGTTGGTGTACAGTAACTCAGTAAGTGTAATGTGTTTGTGTGCTGTAAGTAGTGTGTTGGTGTACAGTAACTCAGTAAGTGTAATGTGTTAGTGTGCTGTAAGTAGTGTGTTGGTGTACAGTAACTCAGTAAGTGTAATGTGTTTGTGTGCTGTAAGTAGTGTGTTGGTGTACAGTAACTCAGTAAGTGTAATGTGTTAGTGTGCTGTAAGTAGTGTGTCGGTGTACAGTAACTCAGTAAGTGTAATGTGTTAGTGTACTGTAAGTAGTGTGTCGGTGTACAGTAACTCAGTAAGTGTAAATCATGCTCCTGTTACTCTCCATACTTCAGTACATCTGAAGGTACATCCTTTAGTACTGTTACTCCAGTGGAGGTCTAAAGGGAGGAACTTCTGCTGACAGTGGAGGAGGACTTTACCTTGGGAATCTCCACTTTAACATGGCTTGTGTATTTATAGCAGATCAAGGCCAGGTTGAAAAGCTTGGAGCATTCCTTTAAGGAGGCTAAACGTTACAATGCTAAATTCTGCACAGCACAGATAACGCAGCATGAGGCAGAGATAAACACTTCGCTGGCCTTTACCTGCCCGGTTTGTTGATGTACTTCTGCAGGCGTGCCTTCACCTCGTCATAGGTCAGGAAGGCCATGTAGCCTGGGTGGGTGACTGCCAAGAAGTTCCAGTTCCTTAGAATGGATCCCCATGGCTAGAAAGAGAGACAGCAAGAGAGACAGAGAGAGAGAAACACACACACAGATATTGGGGTTAGCCAAAGCAGAGTCTGCAGTTTTTCAGGCACGCTCTATTGGAGTCTTATGCTAACTGACAAAAAAGCCTCTCAAGGTCACACGAGCTGGGCGAGTTTAAAACCAGCCCAGTCCATTCAAATGGAGCATTCATCACATCAAAGGGTAGTGTGCACAGTTGAAATCCACCAATCACTGACCAGACGAAAATAAGGAACACCAGTCATCATCAGTCAGCACCACAGGCTAACTCACATAATTAGTACTCTCCCCAGCCACAGACCTCCAACAACGCTGAGTCATCATATCCGTGCCATTCAGCATCATCCTGTAACAGCTGTTTTCTGATCGCCAAGGAACCGCAGAATCATATCATTTATTTTAAAGGCTGCGGCTCACGGGGCTGTCTCTGCCTACGCCACGCAGGGCTGCTGCATATATTGGCCCAGTCAGATACAAAATGCACTGGCATAAAACTATCACTTGTACTCTACACTGAGTGTGTTTACATGTGCTTCGTAATCCCATAAACTAAGGAAAATCAGATTTCCTCAAAAATCCGACCAATGTGTTTGCATGCACTTCAGTTATTGGGTATTGGGAAAACTCCTGGTCTACACGAGTCAGGCGGTAATTTGATTTCTGCTTTGCATCCTGCCAATAACCTCAGAATAAGACATGATGTAAAGTGAAACTCAAGCTTACCGCTGCGGTTAATCAAGAAAATGAGGATAAGAGCATTTATCATATAAAATATTTAAACCCTTCGTGTCATCAAGCATGTTCACTCATCATCGAGAGAATAGGAGCACAAATAGCTGCACCCAGAAGGAGTCAACCGACAGGAATAAAACTTGGTGGGTAGGTTTGACGTCGTAATGGCAATCATTTAAGTTTTATGCTCAGCTACGCATGTGACATAAGCAAGGATAGGCTTTGTCACTGTGCCTTACTGACCCAGCAGCCACAACTGCAGACATTCGGCGAGCAGTGATGTCCTCGATGAGTCATCCTGTTAGTGCAGCACCATTGGTAGACGGCTACACCACGCAGGACTACATGCACACAGACCGTTACCACGACTGTCCTTAACACCATGTCACCAAAGACAGCAGTGGTGTCGTACCAGAGTGAATCAGAATGGCAGCGGGTCACATTCAGTGACCAGTCTTGGTGGAGACAACCAACGAATCCGTGTGTGAAGACACTGTGGTCAGCACCAGGATGAATGGTTTGTCGTCAAGGCCTGTTGTATCTCCACCTCCACACCTACCGCCCCATCTACAGGAACTGTGTGAGGATGTTCAAGCTGCATGGGATGGATTATCACAGGACACCATTAGGAACCTCTACAGCTCCATACCGAGACGTCTGGCATGTTGGGTTAGCAAACATGGCGGCCCGACGCCATACTGAGAGACAGACTTCTGTATGTGTAGCTCAATAAATATTGATCATATCAGTCTAAATTTATCATAAGTTACTGATCCTGGCGACCTTTATCTTCCTCCCTAACAGCACCACACTCCCACACCTCCTCCTGTGTGCAGATATTCTTTTAAAGGTGAGTATATTTGGTTTCAGCGTCAATCCCAAAGTGCCTTGCTGCCATTTCGCAGTTGCTATGTTAAACACTAATTGCAGACCACATGTGCAGACTGAGTAAACCGAGAGAAATCAGAGTAAGGGTACACATGCACTAGGAAACCGTATTACTGAGCTAAAATCCAGCTTCCAGTGGAACTGAAGCCACAACATGAATGTTAACCTCCCAGGAAAGTGCCGTGCTTCAAAAGGTGTGCATGAGGCTTAATCATTGCTTAAACACCAGCACCAGAACTTACTGCTGAATTCCATGCTACACTTTATGGTTTTATGCCTGGCAGTTTAAACACAACAATAAAGCTGAAATTGACTTCTTACTGTAAGTTACACAGATACACACACACATACACATACACATACACACACACACACACACACACACATATATATATATACACACACACACACACACACACACACACACATACTCTTACACACACATACACATATATATATATATATATATATATATATATATATACACACTCTTACACACACACGCAGTTAATAAACAAGGTACAGTGCAATGTTGTCATTACTATCACTACTGTGTACTAAGAGCAGCTTGACCAATTAGAGTTCCATACAAGTTGTACATACAGGTGCTTTAACGATAGGTATTCATTAAATCCAACAAACATCATTTTAGTCACAACCAACCAACCAACCTACCACCCTATCCAACCAACCACCCTATCCAACCAACCAACCTACCACCCAACCAACCTACCACCCTATCCAACCAACCACCCTATCCAACCAACCAACCTACCACCCAACCAACCTACCACCCTATCCAACCAACCAACCTACCACCCAACCAACCTACCACCCTATCCAACCAACCAACCTACCACCCAACCAACCTACCACCCAACCACCCTACCGACCTACCAACCTACCACCCTATCCAACCAACCAACCTACCACCCTCTCCAACCAACCAATCTACCACCCAACCAACCACCCTACCGACCTACCAACGTACCACCCTATCCAACCAACCAACCAACCTACCAACCAACCAAACACCCTACCGACCTACCACCCTATCCAACCAAAGAACCTACCTACCACCCTATCCAACCAACCAACCTACCACCCAACCAACCACCCTACCAACCTACCAACCTACCACCCAACCAACCACCCTACCGACCTACCAACCTACCACCCTATCCAACCAACCAACCAACCACCCTATCCAACCAACCAACCTACCTACCACCCTATTCAACCAACCAACCTACCACCCTATCCAACAAACCAACCTACCAACCAACCACCCAACCTACCAACCTTTATCTAAACTTGGAAATACAATCAGGTAAAAAATAATAATTAAGATTGATAAATGGAGGAAAGAATTTAATCATTTAAAAATATTTTATAATAATAAAAGGTGCATAAAGCTGCTGTCCGTGCTGCACACGATTACTCTGGATATTAGCAGGTCATTATAATGTGACTCAGCTGTGTATATTTAATATCTTGCACTAAGTAATGTGTGAAATGATCCAGATGTTTTTAGTTTAAATGTCCTGCTCACAGAAACAGAGTGTGTGATGAATGAAGCGGTTCATGTTTTACACATCAGCATTTGGAATATGACGGATAGAAGTGTTATGTAATGCAATTAAAGACCAAAATATCTCAGTCCCATGTCACAACATTCATTCTGCTATGTGTTTTTTTATTATTCACAAGACATATTACCATCAGAATACATAGCAATAAAACTACAAAAGCAGTTTATGGTCCAAATATTGCAGCCATAACTCCAAGCGCTGCTCTAGCTGAACCAAAACTACTGAAGCCCAAAAAATAGATTCCTAGTCATCCTGCTGCTGTACAGCAGAGGCTGCTGATTCTGAAAGTGGAAGTGACTCTAGCTCTGCTCACTCTGGCTGTAAAGCCCACTAAGGCTCAGTGTTGGGGCACAGTCGAGGTCATATGAGGAGAGTCAGTCACGGTTAGAAGAGACCACGGTGGGAGATTACTTTAATCTCTAAGGAGCATTGTGTGAGACACGTCCTCGCCAATGAAGCTCACACAGAGCCGTCGCCTGAGGGCCAATTTCACACCAGAAAACAAAGCGTGTTATATCAGAGCATCTACTACCTTTCTGCAAGTCTGGAAATCAAGTACTTTCAATAACAGGCACATATTAACAGTCTTGGGTAGATGCTGATGTCTGAAACCACAGATTCACAAGCATATAAACACGGTAGCCCAGAATCCTCTGAGCATTCTGCCCTGCTCAACGGGAGTTCGTTTGAAGCACACTGAATCTGCCCATTTCAGTTCCGATCTGGGACACTTACATGTGTGGTAGTGACAATTAGGAATGCACCAAATGTTCGGCAACCGAAATGACTCAGTTAAATAAAAATCCAAAAGTGTACATCAAACAACGACCCTGTCTTTAACGACCCTGCTACCCTTTTCTAGTTCCCGGATGTAGACAGGAACCAGAGTGGAACATTTACTCCTTAGCCCCAGGGCTAGAGCCATCTGCGCTAAGGTTATAGCCACTTCATCGCCCGATTTCTCCAGTGTGACGCACACCGGACCACGCTGATCTCTCCCAGATTTAATTCAGTCTCCAGCATTAATAAATACGTTTAATCTGCAGTGTATTTCTTTAAAACCCAGGATATAAATATACATCCAGTTCTGGTCCAAATCTGGCCCACATTCCACATACTTTCATCTTACCCACTTGCCAGATGGGATGACGGCACTTGGGTGGCAAGACGTGGGCCACATTAGAGCCACCCTCTGTAGGCAACTCTGCTGTATCTGTGCCGGAAGTGGACCAGTCCTGTTTTGGGACCGGTGGGCCAAATGCATGTCGTAAATATGTGGGCCACCATTGACTCACAGCAGATCGCCAGGGCCGACAGCAGCCAGAAGGGCCATATCTTTGCCAGATGTGGCTCACATCCGCTTGCTAGGCAATAGTGAAAAGTGGCAAAATGAATAAACACTAAAACTGTGTTTGGTATTCAAATTAAGCATTTTGTTGAGTTTTGGGCCAAATTTATAATTTCGGTCCATCCTTAGTGAAAATGGTCACGGCTTTCACCAGGTCACATGGTCTTGTTTTAGCAAATGGGCTTAAGAAAAGCAAAAAAAATAAATAATAAAAATAAATTAAGTTTGTGATTTCAATTTATTACTGTCTGCATCATCATGGTGCAAAAACATATACTACATACCGGATCAGAAGACGTGTGTATTGTTACACCCCAACCCAGCATAAATGACTAATTCAATACGCCCCCCAAGGCACCACACACAGTGAGAGACCAACAGGGATTTCTCTGCATTCTC
>JAMWET010004892.1:20000-25000 GCA_024036415.1 Prochilodus magdalenae | reverse complement strand
TGATTGCGAAGGTATTTCTGACGGTTGCTAAAATGCTGTTAGGTGGCAGCTACCCTAAAATTTGGTGATTAAGTTTGCAATCAAACATTTCCTAAAGGGGGACTATTCTGTTTTTTCTTTAGTGTGTTATGGAGCTTTTTTTTTTTAAAGCTTAAAAGCTTTGGTTCCCCTTTCAGTTTAGTGAATATTCATGACGGAAGGACCAACAGAATTGGTTCAAAACTTTTTAGAAAATCATTTAAATTATTAATAATGTAAAAACAGTTGTTGGAGGCATTTATTATATGGACTGCATATATTCCATATAGTATGTTTTATATAGTTTTTATATATAATATATATTTACATCTTGTGCATTAACAGCATAATAATAAACTGAAGGAGAACCTCTATGGCACAACCCATCTTACACTTTTGGCTGTCTTAAGGCATATCGATCAAACGACTGGCCATTGTTTTATCTGCAACAGAACATAAGCAGTTATTGTTTCTCTTGGACAGCGTAAGTGACAAATTAGACAACTAAAATTTAATAGAGGCACACTGCCCAAGGTGTTAAATTCACATATCCAAATAAAAAGAACAAGCTTCTCCAGGCATATAAATATATTTATATTTTAACAGCACCGTGTGAAAGGGGAGATCTCGCTGGCAGGTGAAATTGGACACAAATGAACCAAAACCTCCAAAACAATCAAACTCAACTGCGTAGAAATTTGATGCACAAAATCACGACCCACTGAAGAGTAATTTAACTGAAATGTTGTGATGTCAGAAATGGGCACCCCCAGAGAGAGGCCGAACAATCTGACAGCATTTTAAACTGTCAGTGAGGAGAGCGCGAGAGCCGGTGATGTAAAAATGATCTGACTGTCAGGTAAAGTCATTCATGCTGTAGCAGCAGCAGCACCAGCATTCAACTCTCTAATCTCTCTTTGTGCAGGGCAGTACTAGCACACACTGGTTTCATTACCCACCAAAAGCTCCAATATGGGCTTAATGCATGACACACACACACACACACACACACACACACACACACACACACGTACACACGCACAGACACCCACCCACATGCACGCACGCACACACACAGACATGCACACACACACAGACACACACAGACACCCACACACACACACGCACGCACGCACACGCACATAGACACACATACACACACACAGGCAGACACACACACCCACACAAATACACACACACAGACACACACACACACACACACACATACAAATACACAGACACGCATATAGACACACGCACACACACACACACACACACACACTCACACACACTCACACACTCACACACTCACACACACAGGCAGACACACACACCCACACAAATACACACACACAGACACGCACATGCACACAAACGCATTCACACATAGGCAGACACACACACACACAGACAAACACACACGCATGCACATACACAGACACACACACACACACACACACACACACACACAAACACACACACACACACACACACACACACACACACACACAAACACACACGCATGCACATACACAGACACACACACACACACAAACACACGCATGCACATACACAGACACACACACGCACGCACGCACACACACACACACACACACACACACACACACACACACACACACACACACACACACACACACACACACACACACACACACAGGCAGATACACACACACACACACACACACACACACACACATACACACACACACATTCACACATAGGCAGACACAAATACACACACACAGACGCACATGCACACACACACACATACACAAACACATTCACACATAGGCAGACACGCGCACACGCACACACACAAACACACACACATACACACGCACATACACACGCACATACACACGCACACACACACGCACATACACAAACACATTCACACATAGGCAGACACGCACGCACACACACACAAACACACACACACATACACACGCACATACACACACACACGCACATACACACACACAAACACACACGCACATACACACGCACACGCACACACACACACGCACACGCACACAAACACACACGCACATACACACACGCACATACACACACGCACGCACATGCACATACACACAGTTCTCGCTGCCATGCCAGCTCCGGGATTAACTCTGATTAGCAGCCATTAAATACCTAAACTCCTCACTGAACACATCCATCACACCACTCTGCACACAGACACAGCACAATGGCTCAAGTGCTTTATGCTTCCATGCACTTTTCACATTAAAGCCAGAGCAGGCTGTTAGATGCAATCATCGCCCTAAACGCGTAGCTAACACCCTCCTGACCCACCAGCGCTGCACTGTGTGCGCTCAGCAAATCACACTAACAGACTTTCTCAGGGCGGAAAAACGTCTCCTCTGGTTTTGAAGAGGCAAAAGTGGAACAGGCCTCGGTCAGCAGTGCCGGCCGGAATAGTAAAAGGATCTGAAAGTGCTTATGTGATCTCTGGAGCTGGATATTTCTCATTGTACCCATACATACACACACACACCTGCACACATGTATAGACAGGCAGGCAGGCGGGTATACACACACACACACACATAGGTATACAGACACACATACACAAACACACATACAAACACACACATATACACACAGACATATGGGCAGGGTCCTGTGGGCAGCGTCCTGCGACCACTGACGAAGGACTAGAGGATGACTAACACTGAACTGTGCAGCAGCAGATGAGCTATCGTCTCTGACTGACCATCTACAAGGTGGACCAGCAAGGTAGGAGTGTCTAATAGAGTGGACAGTGAGTGGACACAGTGTTTAACACTCCAGCAGCACTGCTGTGTCTGATCCACTCACACCAGCACCACACACACTAACACACTACCACCACGTCAGTGTCCCTGCAGTGCTGAGAATGATCCACCACCCACACACTACCTGCTCTGTGGTGGTCCTGTGGGGGTCCTGACCATTGAAGAACAGGGTAATACAGTATACAGAGAAACAGATGGACTACAGTCTGTACCTGTAGGACTACAGAGTGCTCCTGTATGGTCAGTGGAGCTGATAGGATGGAGAATGAGTGTAGATGTGGTGATGTAAACACATATAACCATACCCAGCTAAAATAATCAAGGCCTAACACATACCTCAAAGCAGTTTCAGACAAACTGTGTGATGATGGATGAAGGCATGCAGCCTGTCCAGCACTAAAGTAGCCACGTTGCTCATTAGCTCCATTAGCTTTGCAGCTGCAGTGCAACCAGTGACGCAAACATGTGACAAGTTTCTAGCCTGAAACTATATTTGGGCTAAAGGGGCCTTAAGTCACCTCTCAGTCTCGATCTGAAACCAGCCACCGCAAGGAAACTGGGCTAAAAGTGGCATAATGCAGAGTAGCGGGACTAGATATGCATCACAACGGAGGAGCCGAGAGAAGAGAGGAGAGAGTAAAGGTCACTGGTAGAGGCCAGCTTGGAGAAGGGCAGGTGATGAGAAGATCTGATCTATAATTAAATTGATTAGACCAGCTGACCCCTTAATTAGGAGGGGCGGTTTAATGAATGCGTCTCGAAGCAGAGGACACAAACACACTCGCAAAGACAAACACACACAAACACCAAGCTGCCGTCACTGACAATTACCGAACAGGTGGAGGACAGAGCCAGGCTGCGGCTGTCCAGACGGACAGAGATAGGGAGACAGAGACGGACAAGAGACCGATCAAGATTCCAGACAGTCCATCACAATATATTACACAGCCAAGCTCTGCTGTCGACCTTGGGATAGTTCAGGTCAGCTGCGTTCCAGCACAATGGAGCTAAGCATTCATACAAGCTCACAATTACTCTTGGGGGGGAAAAAGGTGGGGGGGGTCCTTATAGGGTTCTTTACTACAGGCAATGATTATATACAGCTCTGGAAAAATTTAAGAGACCACCTCCAAATGATCAGTGTCTCTAGGTGTACAGGTTCTGGGTTTGTGTTGGACCAGAATCCCTCAGTTCTGTTTGATTCTCTACACTACTGGAACCATGTCTCCCAAACTCCAGATCAGATATTGTATTAGATCTGTGTATTTAGAAAATCACTAATGACCTCCAGAAGCCTGTTTTTAGAACTATGCTCGCTGTGCGTTTCACCCCAGCCGCCGCTCGCCGGTCTCTCTGTAGGTCACTCGAGGTCATCATACGGTGGGTAAGGGACATTGGAATGAGGTGGCGCTTGTTACGGTCAGTAGAGAGTGGGTTTGGCCCTCTGCCAGTCTGTAGCTGTGTTGTCCTGTGTGTTTGCTGCTGGACCTTGTTCTTATGAAGCTGACGCTCACTGTATCTGCCAGTAAAGCTAGAACCCAACCTTCGGTTCCTCACTAAGAATCTGACTCAGATCGTAAAATAAACTAATAGATATATAAATAAATAATTCAATATTCATCATCAAATGTGTCCATCCATTCTACACTCACATGCTAAGGATATGTCACTGAAGAATTCAGATATACGTGACTCTCTGATTACAGCAAGCGGGAACACAATGCTATAATCAGGATCAGCCACGCAGAGAGAGAGAGAGAGAGAGAGAGAGAGAGAGAGAGAGAGAGAGAGAGAGAGAGAGAGAGAGAGAGAGAGACAGAGAGACAGAGAGAGAGCGAGAGAGACAGAGACGGAGACGGAGAGAGAGCGCAAGAGAGAGCGCAAGAGAGAGACAGAGAGAGAGCGACAGAGAAGGACAGAGAGACAGAGAGAGAGACAGAGAGAGAAAGAGAGATAGAGACAGAGAGAGAGAGACAGATAGAGAGAGAGAGAGAGAGAGAGACAGAGAGAGAGAGACAGAGAGAGAGAGAGAGAGAGAGAGAGAGAGACAGACAGACAGACAGACAGAGAGAGAGAGACAGACAGACAGACAGACAGACAGAGAGACAGAGAGAGAGAGAGAGAGAGAGAGAGAGAGAGAGACAGACAGACAGACAGACAGACAGA
>JAMWET010004892.1:5000-10000 GCA_024036415.1 Prochilodus magdalenae | reverse complement strand
TGAGTGTACATGGAGTAATGCGTTAGTGAACATGGAGTAATGTGTGAGTGTACATGGAGTAATGCATTAGTGAACATGGAGTAATGTGTTAGTGTACACGGAGTATGCGTTAGCTAACACGGAGTAATGCGTTAGTGTACATGGAGTAACGCATTAACAGACACGGAGTAATGTGTTAGTGAACACGGAGTAATGCGTTAAGAGTACACAGAGTAATGCGTTGGTGAACACGGAGTAATGCGTTAGTCCATGTTCACTAACACATTACTCCATATTAGTCAGTCAGTACTCGAAGGTGTTGCCCACTGCTGAATAGATGATTAGACAGGTATTGAATGATGTGTTACCCAACACCACATCAAACACTCCTCTGTGTGCTCAGTCTCTCGTTCTGGATAAACGTTATGCAAAGGAGCAGAGCAGTAACCATGACAGTTGATTTGAGGTGTGGAACCTGGAGTATGAAGGTTCCTTGCAAATGTGCTTCACTATAAAGTACAGCAGGCAAAATAAAAGCCTCTCCTAATACAGTGAGGCAGCACATCAGAGTTAAAGTCTCGTGCTGGAGATCTTTCTACAGGGGTCATGCACCACGCCAACTCGTTTATTAATTACAACATAAAATCCATCAGAGGAACATGCATTATTTATTTATTTTTATTATTATCTAATAATACACTAATTTATTGAAGAAAATAAGGTACATATGTATTATTTTAATAATTTTATTTTTAAAAACACTTGTTGATTTTTTAAACACACCCTCCACAGATAACACACTTCTGAACAGTTCAACGCACAATCACTGTTTATGTACTGAACGCAAAACTTGAAAATGTGTCATAGCTTCCGCACAGGTTAGATCTGCCAATTAGATAAAGTTGGCAAACAACGACACACATCCCGGATAATCCTCGGTAAAAACCAGCGTTTACTTGTTTCACTAAAGAACCAACAACACATTGCATAGGGCCTGACATGTTCCCAAGTTCACATACGACGGCATAGCATGTGGAATTAACAGCATGTCACATGATCTATACAGATTTGTTACTGGAAAAGAAATCAGATCAAACAATATCCTGATTTTCGGGAATATCCTGGTATCCGAATAGAGGAATACCACTCCTAAACAGGTCCACATGGGTTTAGAAAAGACTAGCTTAATCCAGATTCCATCTCTTTCAGAGATAAACACTCACACCCACACCTACAGTATAATCATCCCATCTGCAGAAACCTGATATGGAGCAGACTGATAACGCAGAGGAACCTTTGAGGATGGCGCGTGTGTATGTGTGTGTGTGTGTGTGTGTGCGTGTGTGCGTATGCATGACCGTGTGAGTTAATCCTACTACACAGAGCTTGTCCTGAGGAAGGAGAAATTGAATTAAGACCAGAACAATAACGGCAGCACACAGGCACATCACATATGGTAATTCCTGCTGTGCCCCTGAAGTGCTGCGCGATGCCTCTTGCCTCATACCAATAGCAACACACACACACACACACACAGATACACAAAGATACACACACAGACACACACACAGACACACACACAGATACACAAAGATACACACACAGACACACACACAGATACACACACACACACACACACACAGATACACAAAGATACACACACAGACACACACACAGACACACACACAGATACACAAAGATACACACACAGACACACACACAGATACACACAGATACACACACACACACAGACACACACAGATACACAGACACACACACAGATACACACACACACACACACACACACACACACAGATACACACACACACACACACACACACACAGATACACACACACACAAACACACACAGAAACACACACACACACACACACACACACACACACACACACACACACACACACACACACACACACACACACACACACACACACACACACACACACACACACACACACAGAAACACACACACACACACACACAGAAACACACACACACAGATATTCCGAGCTGGTCTGGGCTTCTTTAAAAACAGCATTCCAAAAATTCTAAACGCAGGCAGAGCACTCCTCCAACGCCTCGCTAATACCCTTCTGAAACGGCAAAGCTCTGGAGAAACATCGGGCCCAATTGCTGGAAATCTGTCCCTGTGTTCTCTTTGAAGACCTGGCAGCCCACTAAACATGGACCCCCATCAGATTTCAAGCTGTAGCATTGTTGAAAATGCAGCCAGTTTCTACAGAGTCAAGTCACATTATTATGACCACTTCCTACTTTTGACGGCAGCAGTGAGTAGGTCATGAAGGAAGTCACGTGTCGTGAGCTGGCTTGGGGTGGGGTACGTGAGGTGTGCGACAGGCTGTCTGCACACATGTCCTTCATTGCTGTCATGGGTAAATGGGTGTATGGCTCATGGGCGTATGATTATTGGCCTTCGGGTAAAGGGTGCCAGTATTTCTGAAACCGAGGACATTGTCCAGTATTAGTTGGAAGAGCATGTTCGAGACTTCCAAACACTACCCTGGCCCCCTAGTTCCCCAAACTTGAACCCATCGGGACCACCTTAATCGTCGTGTCGGCTTCCATGGATCCTCCTCCATGCGCCCTCCAGGAACTGTAGGAGGCACTGCAGTCAGCACGGCTCCAGATACCTATGATAACCTACCCGGACTATACTGAGTCACTCCCAGCCCGTCTAGACGCTGTCCGTGCTGCACTGGATTTTAGCTGGTGGTCATAATAATGTGGCTCGACTGAGTAAGACTGAATTTGTGGAAAAATATCCCGGGAAATTTCTTCAGTGAAAACTGAGAGCGAGGAAAGAAGGCAAGCTGTAATAAAGAGACTGTGGACACACTCGGCGCTGAAGCTCTGAGACATGTTCAGCGGTATTCGTGTAGTTTCCTTATATACACATTTTCTGCAAAAATGAACGACGTGTGCTTAATGGCCGTTCCACCTGGAATGAAGCGAACACGGAGTGACTTCTGCAAGGTACACACATTCACCCACAAACCTCCATTAATCTCGCGCCACGTGTTCACTAACTAGGGAATTATTGAGTCATTAAAGTGTATTTATGGTCATTGATCTCCCTGTGACTCAGAGTTCCTGTGAGAGTGTATGAGGGTGTGTATACACAAGTCACACGTCCATTTTTAACAGTCAGGCGCTTATGCTCGCTCAAGTCACAGCTGGAAATAAACACCCAGAGACGGTCAGGGTAGAACCCGAGCATGCGAGCTGAGAGTAGCTGAAGCTGGAGAGCAGAGGAACAAGCCTAGAGCCCGACCGGCAAACACACAAACAGAACCGGTGAGGCTCTGGCTATCAGACTTCCTTAAATTACGACCATGTACCATCACAAAGCAGCTTCACAGAAAGTGCCGGTCCACCCCCTCCCAACGAGCAAGTCAAGGGGCCACAGTGGCAAGGAGAAACACTCTCAGAGCAAAAGGAAGAACCCTGGAGGGGAACCAAGACCCAAGAGAGGAAGCCATCCTCCTTGGGTCCACACCGGATAGCAAGACGAGCACAACAGCAATATGGAGCGGATCAGAACTTACAATTTGTGAAGTATTGAGTAACTGATAACTGTTAGAGTCCTATGAGAGTCCTATCAGAGCTGGAAGCCTGAATGAAGCTCAGTCACTGTTACCAGTGAAACCAGTGACTCCAGTAAGCGGTTTGACAGCACAGTGACAAACTGGAATATCGATGACTGCAGCTAAAAGCCTACAGCGGTGATCCATTAGTAAGAACAGGGAGGTGTTCAGTGTGTTGTGGGGGGTCTGATTAGTTTGTAGAGCAGGAAGTCTGATTAAGCAGCAGGACCATGAGACGGCTCAGAGGAATCATCAGACGGCTCAGTAGAATCATCAGACGGCTCAGTAGAATCTTCAGACGGCTCAGTAGAATCATCAGACGGCCCAGTAGAATCATCAGACGGCCCAGTAGAATCATCAGACGGCTCAGTAGAATCATCAGACGGCTCACCAGAATCTTCAGACGGCTCAGTAGAATCTTCAGACGGCTCAGAGGAATAATCAGACGGCTCAGTAGAATCATCAGACGGCTCAGTAGAATCTTCAGACGGCTCAGTAGAATCATCAGACGGCCCAGTAGAATCATCAGACGGCTCAGTAGAATCATCAGACGGCCCAGTAGAATCATCAGACGGCCCAGTAGAATCATCAGACGGCCCAGTAGAATCATCAGACAGCTCAGTAGAATAATCAGACGGCTCAGTAGAATCATCAGACGGCTCAGTAGAATCTTCAGACGGCTCAGTAGAATCTTCAGACGGCTCACCAGAATCATCAGACGGCCCAGTAGAATCTTCAGACAGCTCACCAGAATCATCAGACGGCTCACCAGAATCATCAGACGGCTCAGTAGAATCTTCAGACGGCCCAGTAGAATCTTCAGACGGCCCAGTAGAATCATCAGACGGCCCAGTAGAATCTTCAGACGGCTCACCAGAATCATCAGACGGCTCACCAGAATCATCAGACGGCCCAGTAGTATCTTCAGACGGCTCACCAGAATCATCAGATGGCCCAGTAGAATCATCAGACGGCCTAGTAGATTCATCAGACGGCCCAGTAGAATCTTCAGACGGCTCACCAGAATCATCAGACGGCTCAGTAGAATCATCAGACGGCTCAGTAGAATCTTCAGACAGCTCACCAGAATCATCAGACGGCCCAGTAGAATCTTCAGACGGCCCATAGCATCTGCAGACGAGAAGGTTCGAAGGTCAGACGGCCTCAGTAGAATGACTCATCACACTACGATCTCTGAACTCGCACAGACTCCTTCCACAGCAGCCTCAGACGAAACTGCTCTGTTCTCAGAAACATCAGACGGCCCAGCAAGCATTGCAGGCCAGCTTTACATCTGGGAGACAGGAAGAGCCCCATGTCTTCTATACAGCTACCTATCTACACATTTAATCAAATTCTTCATGAATATCGCAGAGCTGAATGCCCGAGCCTGCAGA
>JAMWET010004891.1:82500-99549 GCA_024036415.1 Prochilodus magdalenae | reverse complement strand
CAGAGCCAGACTTAAGACTTAAGTCCGGCAATGCTCAGCGGCCACCCTGCTGTCCATTAGCCTCTGCGTCTTGGCTGTCGGAGCGGACTGCCTCGCTCTTTTGTGGACGCTTTCCTTTCAGCGTGTAGATGGCACTCGGGTAGAACTGCTGGCCTCTTTTCGGGGTTGAACGTATTAGGCCTTTTTTTTGCAATGCAGTCACTGTCACACGCGGATGCTTTTAAAAGCCGTCCTCTGTTCGTCCTTCTGGCCCCTCACCTCCACGGCTATCACCCCACCCGCCCAACCTGGCTCAGCCAATCTCGAGCTCTCCTTTATCTAACCCTCCTCTACCTCGGCTTTAAAAGCATTAGCATAATGGAGTATGCGCGCGCCCAAATCATAAATTAGACAGGGCCCGCCTTATAAAACCCTCTGCACTGGATTTATTGGGAATCGTGTCAGGTACAGCATCCTTCTTCGGGCTTTTAGTCCTAATGAGGAGGCCACTTCCAGGTATGCGTGAGTGCTTTTGTGTTTGTGAGTCCTATAAGGGTGAAGCAGACGGACAGGACGTGTCCTCCCTTTGCTAAATCACTCTCTGGGATGAAGTCTGCATGCATTCTGTCCTGGCTAACCGGATCTGCGGTTCTTTTGTCCCAAGCTTGTGTCTGTCATTGCTGTAGACTCCCTGATGGACTTTGTCCTTGTCCTCCACTCGCACTGTCTCACAATGGCTGCTGCAGACGAGAGCTGTGTGACACACCGATACTGAAAAATTTTCCTGGGAACGCAAATTCCTCCTCCCTGAGTTGGATAGGTTAAGCCGCACACATACATGGTTCAGTAAAGCAGCTATACATGCGTTTAGTGTAGGCCTGGAAGACACATCTGATCTATCAGTGTGCTCAGAGCTGTGCTAATGCTAATGCTTGTTATGCATGGTCTTTTCCACAGAGCCCAAAGCCCACAGCAGCTTCTATGTGTTCTGTAAGACGGTGTGCAGGGCTGTCCAGCCTGGGAAGCTACGCGTCCGCTGCAGAACCTGCAAGCAAGGAACCCTCACGCTCAGCCGGGTGAGTGCATGTATGGCTTAGCTTCATACAGCGTATCATATTGATCCCAGTGTTAACAGACATGAGGCAAAGCATCCCAGTCTCTGTCCAGTGACATCATATATCAATAAATGATACAGTCAAGGCTAGTTCGATGGTTCGTTGCTGTAGCAGCAGCTAATAGTCTTCTGAGAAGTCTTTACACTACATGTTGGAACATGGCTGTGAGTATATGATTGAGTACACAAGAGCATTAGCAAGCCTAGGTACTGATGTTGGAAAAAAGGGCAGTTCCACTTTATACCCGCTGTGTCCTCTGACTTTAGGCTGGGGCGTGGCTGCTCCAGAGCATCTCATGTTATTGACAGTGCATTTCTATGGGGTTTCAATCATTTTGGACATACTCTTTTTTTTTTTTTCTTTTTTTTTTTCTGAGAGAGAGAGAGAGAGAGAGAGAGACAGACAGACAGACAGACAGACAGACAGACAGACAGAGAGAGACAGACAGAGACAGAGAGAGAGAGAGAGACAGAGAGAGACAGAGAGAGAGAGACAGAGACAGAGAGAGACAGAGAGGGGGGGGGGATAGAGAGAGAGAGAGAGGGGGGGAGAGGGGGGGATAGAGAGAGGGGGGGGGAGGGGGGGATAGAGAGAGAGAGACAGAGAGAAAGAGAGAGAGAGACAGAGAGAGAGAGAGAATTTTGGACATACTCTTAGTGGGCATTTCCCCATCCTAAACTTAACCCAGTGAAGCTCCTCTGGGATGGACAGGCTGTCGGACGTTCTGGAAGAGGCCTGAAGGAGCGTTTCTAAAGAATGCCTGGGGAAATGATGAAAGTGTGTACACCTATAACTGGATGATTTCATATTTTCATATATTGCCACAAGATATTTCTCATATTATTGTTTTATTCATAAGAAACTCGGTCAGTCTGGTAAGTTGTAGCAAACTGACAAAAAAACATGACGTTATAAAAGACATTTTGAGAAGCCGTGTGTTTTAATGGCTGTTGGTTCTGGGATATTGTGTAGTATCAGTATCAGTGTAGTACAGTCACATTTCATAAATGGTTGTTGGGTTGAATGTGCGGTTCTAGAGAAAACCCTTTTAATTCTTTAATCCAGAGTTAACGTCTCCTGCCCTGTCCGTTAATAACGCGATTGTCCGTTACCACTCTGGCATTGATTTTACTTTGTAAAGTAGATCATCTAACAGCCAAACTGAAAAAGCAAGGGGTATACATCACACTTCCGTCTCCTTTTATCGTTACTCTGATTAAAGGGAATCAGTAACCAGCGATGTGAGTGCTGAATGCTGTTCTAAATGTTTGCAATCGTTCATTAAAAACTATTACACACGTCCAGCGGTGAAGGTAGCCGGCTATGGCTTACGTGGAAGCGCACACGTTCCAGCTTACTGTGGGGCAGTTTTTTAATTAAAGGGAACAATAGTCTCTATATTTATAGCCTGTGATCTCACGGTCAATTCAGAACCTGTAGTTAAGAACAAGGGGCTGCATGGGGCTGCATTGGGTAGCATTGTCCCCTTACAGCATGAAGGACCCGGGTTCGATTCCCAGGCCAGGGCGTCTTCTGTGTGGAGTGTGCATGTGTAGAGTGTAGATCTGTATGTTTGCCCTGCGATGGACTGGCAGCCGGTCCAGGGTGATTTTCCTGCCTTCTGACCACTGAACCCTGGGATGGGCTCCAGCGACCCAGTAGGATGAAGTGGTTTGGAAGATACGTGAGGAATTAAAAATGTACTTAAAGTAAAAAATAAAATAAAAGTAAAAATATGTCTTTAAAAATGATTTCATATTCATTTTTAAACACTATATATATTAATTAAGAGTTAAAGCGGCACATCTGTGTTTTTAAGCATATGGTGATTTACACTAGAATGCATTAGCCCTTATTTGAAATGGACATTGGTGAATAAAGTCGATTAGCACCACAAGGTACAAAGAGAAAAGCAGCGGCCCTAAAACCGAACCTTGTGGTACTCCACAAAAAGCATTACCTGTCGGATGTTAGATGTGCTCTGAACTGACCTTACTTAAAAACAGGAAGGTTTGAAATTGGTCTAAAATGATTTACTGCAGAAGGATCCATCCTACTCTTGTTTGGTGGAGGCTTCACCAGGGCAGTTTTAAAAGCATCTGGAGAAGCGCCTGTGGACAGAGAACAGCTTAACAGGTTAGCAGGTTACCATCTCCAAGAGTGAAGTAGGAACAGAGCACAGCCCGGATTACCCAGTCTGTCCTGGAATTTGAATCCTCTACATTCTGGTTGTTGGCTTACCTCTCCTGCCAGGGTTGTAGGGAGCACTTTCGCGCTCTGTAGAAAGTGCTCCTTACAGCTTCGGCAGCTTGTACGGCGAGCTATCCCTATTGCAAAGGCACAGAAGCGAGTTTTAGACCAATTTGACCAAAACATTTGCTCTCTTGCCTGAGGACAGCTAAACGACAAACCCTCGCATTGCCTTAGCCTCGAGTGTGATGTGTTCAAACGCAAACCCACGTCCTGCTGCCTCCACAGGGGCCGTGTGGGGGATTGGCACCCTCCTCCCCTCATCAGCCTCAACCAGGCTGCAGTTATCTGCTGGTCCGTATGGAGCTCCACTCCCAGCACTTGGGCAACCTTCCCGCTGCTCCACGTCCGGCACTGTCCGGAAAAGGCTGACTGACAAGTCGCTAAGCCGCACCTGCCTTTTCTTCCCGCTCAGGGTGGTCCCGGGCGCTGAGGGACCGCTCGTCTGCTGTCCGTGTGCCAGCGTTGCCCGCTTCCCCTGCCAATCTCTTGCTGAAGCTGCTGGCTCTGAGCGGCCTCTTAGCCGCGCTGGCTGCCAGCTCTCTTCGCCTAACTGCGTCCTCAGAAGTTTCTCCTGATATTGCGGGGGAAACGGGGGGCAAGGCGAAAAAAGTCGTTTGCTGCAGAGCGCTCGTTTTTTCGCTTTAGAGATCCCAGGCGAAGCAGGCATGCCAGTCAGTTTGCTATCGCCCTTCACAACTGTTTGCTGGGGTGCTTCGGTTGCCTGTGAACCTTGGGGTGAGGTTTGTGCCAGCATCTTCAAACGCTCCGTCTCCTGATTCTGGCCCTGGAAGAAAACGGCCCTCTACACTATTAATGGGAGTTTTAGCGTTTTTGGCTGCTCTTCACCTGAAAGACCTACACGGAAAAACCTCTAACTCGCTAACCGGAGGAAAAACAGTTTTGATTGGGTTGCTGGCATTGAAGTGCACAACCCACATCCCCAGTCCAGATCCAGGGAGACTTCACTTAATCCTAGATGCTGGGCCGAGGTGAGATGAGCACTAGTGCTACCCCATCTACTAGATCAATGAACCCAGAGTTTATATGAGCGTTCTCCACCTGCGCAGGTAGAGATCATGTAGAAGGAACTCAGATGCTGGATGTTCTGTTCTAATATTCTGATATTTACTGGGCAGTGTTGGATCTGTCTATCGATAGATTATCCAATCTATCAAGCTGGCAAGTTACCTAGCATTCTGCCTATCTATCTATCTATCTATCTATCTATCTATCTATCTATCTATCTATCTATCTATCTATCTATATATCTATCTATCTATAGATTGACCAATCTATTAAGCTAGCAAGTTACCTAGCATTCTGTCTGCCTATTTATCTGTCTGTCTAGCTATCTGTTTATTTATCTAGTCGTCCAGTGGTCTATCTATCTAGGAATTCAGATGCTGGATGTTCTATTCTAATATTCTGATATTTACTGGGCAGTGTTTGATCTGTCTATCAATAGATTGACCACACACAGATGATCTATCAAGCTAGCAAGTTACCTAGCATTCTGTCTGCCTATCCATCTATCTCGCTATCTATCTCGCTATCTATCTGTCTGTCTGTCTGTCTGTCTATTTATCTATCTATAGCTTGACCGATCTATCAAGCTAGCAAGTTACCTAGCATTCTGTCTGCCTATTTATCTGTCTGTCTGGCTATCTGTTTATTTATCTAGCCGCCAAGTGGTCTATCTATCTATCTATCTATCTATCTATCTATCTATCTATCTATCTATCTATCTATCTATTTATCTATCTATAGATTGACCGATCTATCAAGCTAGCAAGTTACCTAGCATTCTGTCTGCCTATTTATCTGTCTGTCTGGCTATCTGTTTATTTATCTAGCCGCCAAGTGGTCTGTCTGTCTATCTATCTATCTATCTATCTATCTATCTATCTATTATCTATCTATCTATTTTATACTTCTAGTTGACCGATCTATCTATCTGTCTGTCTGCCTATCTATCTCGCTATCTATCTCACTATCTATCTCACTATCTATCTATCTATCTATCTATCTATCTATCTATCTATCTATCTATCTATCTATCTATCTATCTATCTATCTATCTGTTTGTCCCCTGAGTGCCACTGTGCATAGCCACACCCCTCAAGCTCCTCCCTGCAGTGCACCCTGTGGTGAATGTGGTTGTATATATACAGAAATGGCCCAAAATGCTGTAGAGTTCTCAACGACTTCCATTCAAAGTTGAGAATGATGGCTGAGATGACCATTTTCTGTAGTCTCTGTAAGGAAGCTCCTAGAAGCATTAAACAGATCAGATGTCTGAATCTGATCCCAACCACGGTGAAGACTTCTGCCTGGATACTACAGTGTCTGTTGTATTGACTCCAATCACATCAGACGCATCTACCTGACGTCCTTCACGTCTTAACCATTTCATTACACTGAGAACAAGCTGGAATGACCCTGGCTTTAAAGCAGAGGCACCTCGGACCCCCTGAGCCCCCTGTAGCTGCGCTGGTGCCTCAGATACTGGTTTAGAGTTGCTATGTCTGGTTTGTCTTTTTCCCATTGGTGTGTTTTGTGTGTGTGTGTGTGCGTGTGTGATTGTTGCTGTTGGGCTGTTGTGTTTCCATTGATTCAAAATGTCTATAATTGAGTGCGACGTGCGCAAGTCGCCCATCGACAAATAAAGACGAGGCGTGCTGGGAATGGCTGCTTGAGACGGAAACCCTCCGCTCAATCTGCGGCCAGCAGCTCCTCACAGCCGGCACTGAGACACAGCACTGTTTGTTCTACAATAATGTAATTAAGGCTTTGTAAGGGTTGTGATGTTGATTCCCGTCCGTAGAGGGGGAGAGAGAGAGAGAGAGAGGGAGGGAGGAAAGGAGAGAGTGATGTGAACAATGGTGGAGGTGTGTTGGTGAATAATTCATAACCACTTTTCTCATTAATCATTTACATTCACATGGAGGGGTGTGTGTGTGTGTGTGTGTGTGTGTGTGTGTGTGTGTGTGTGTGTGTGTGTGTGTGTGTGGGTGTGTGTGGGTGGGTGTGGGTGGGTGTGTGTGTGTGTGTGTTTAGAGCCAGTGCACTGGGGGTGTGCGTGACCTTTCCTCGCTGTCTCTTAGCAGGTGTCTTCGTGTAATCTCCAGGCCCCACCAGCACGGCACGCTGGATTCATCCTTCTCCTCCATCCCTCCTGCGCCCCATCCTTCCATCACCCCTCCCACCACCACCCCACCCTCACAGCCTCCCATGTGGGGGAGTAATGATTTTCTTAACCTTTTCTCTGGCTTATTAAGGCCCCTGTCAGAATGTTTAAATGCTTATGCTAATCAGCCTGGCTTGGTCAGACGGTTTTGGGGGGTGGGGGGGTGCGGTGGGTGGGTAGGGGTAGGGTGTATCGTCCCCAAACAATTATGGATGGAGAGAGCGTCTTAATCTGGCAGAGGGATGAGCGAGACAGTGTGACTGAGGGAAAAGGACAAGTGGAGAGAGAGCGAGAGGGAGAGAGAGGGAGAATACATGCTTTGGGATTAATGGTGGGACTTTGCAAGGGTGTAGGACGTCTCGACTGAGAGATGGAGAGGGGTGTCAGCATCGCACCAGCACAAGGCCTACATTACATTAGGTTATCTCAGTGTTTGAAGACAGTTCCACAACACATGATGAGATTTACGACATTTCACTTTTCTGGGGCTTGTTAAGTAGGAGCCGACGTTCGGCTGCACATGTGATGTAAGCAAGGACGGGCCTTAGCACTGTACCTGACTGACCCAACAGCCTCAATTGTGGACATTCAGCGAGCAGTGATGCCTCCATGAGTCATCCTGTTAGTGCCGGCATGTGCAAAGACCGTTACGACGACTGACCTTAACACCACGTCAGTGCCACCAAAGACTGCAGTGGTGTGGTGCCAGACTGTCATGGAGTCACTCAGAATGGCAGCGGGTCATCTTCAGTGACGAGTCCTGCTTTAGTGTTTGTGGAGACGACCAATGAATCTGTGTGTGGAGGCTCCGTGGTCAGCGCCTAGAGGAACAGTTTGTTGTCACACGTCCAGAGGCGCTGGTGTCACTCCACCTCCACCCCTACCGCACCATCTGCAGGAACTGTGTGAGAATATTTAAGATGCATGGGATGGATTATCACAGGACACCATCAGGAACCTCTAGAACTCCATTCAGAGGCATCTGGTGCCCAATGCCATTCTGAGAGACACTGCTTCTGTATGTGCAGCTCAATAAATATTACCCATATCAGTCTAAATGTATTATCATTTATTGTTCCTGGTGACCTTCATCATCCTTCCCAATAGCACCGCAATCCCATCCGTCCTCCTGGGAGCAGCTACTCTTTTGGCGATGAGCATATGCCACATACTGCACTCCACCAGATGTGTCTGCAAGTTGATCCATGCACATCCGGGTTGAGTCTTCAGTCTCTGAGGTGCGAGGCAGAGCTGAGAATGGAGGCTCTGGGACACGGGTGCAAATTAAGTCAGTTCTACATTATTGTTAATAGCTGCAGGCATTGCATCAACCCAAGGAAAGTAAGATCAGGATTGACACTGCTTTAAATTAGGAACACTAACAGTGGGCTGGGCCTCCCTTCGGACTCAGAACAGGCTCAGTTCTTCATGGCATAGGTTCCACAAGATATTCGAAACATTCCTTTGAGATTCTGGTCCATATTGTCGTCATCATGCAATTCCGGCAGATTGTTTAGGTGCTCCTTCATGCTGTGAATCTCCCAATCTACCACACCCCAAAAATGTTCTGTTGGATTCAGATCCAGTGCATGTGAGAGGAGTTGCAGACCTAACCCTAACCCTAGATTCAGATCCAGTGCATGTGAGAGGAGTTGCAGACCTAACCCTAACCCTAACCCTAGATTCAGATCCAGTGCATGTGAGTGGAGTTGCAGACCTAACCCTAACCCTAGATTCAGATCCAGTGCATGTGAGTGGAGTTGCAGACTTTCCTCGCTTAGTGTTTCTGTAATCACTCCATTCTGGGTTTTCTATTTCACAGTCCATACTCGCTCCTTGTGCACACGTCAGAGAAGCCGGTCTGCTCTGTGTCCACCCCTAATTGTGTAATTTATGGCCTTTATGAAATGAGAAAATAGCCAAACCTTCTGTGCTACACTGTGCTTTCTGGGCTTTTCCCAGAACCCTGTTTAGGGTTGTAGCGGCAGCCCAGTCACAGGCTAGGCATACTGTGCTAAGGGTAAACAAACGCACCTGCTTTTAACACACTTATTGATCAACTAGCAGCGAAATGGACATGCTCTGTTCCGATCTGGTGAAGGAGAAGGCCACTGAATAACTCTAAAGTCATTGTCTTGTCCCTGAAGTCAGTTTGAGAAGACTTTAGCTTTGTGACGTGGTACATTATCAAGCTGGAAGGAGCTGTTGGGAGATGGTGAATTGTGGTCATGAAGGGGTCCGCACATGAACAGCAACTATACTCAAATAGGCTGTGGCATTCAAGAGATGATTGACTGGTATTAACAGCCCAACGTGTGCCAGGAAAACATCCCCCTCACCATTGCACCCGCTTCACTAGCCCGGCGTGTTCACACAAGGTAGGTTGGGTCCATGAATTAATGCTGTTGGTGCCAGATTCTGACCCTACCACATGTGCCCCAGCAGAAATCAACGCTATGCCAAACCAGGCTACGTTTTTGGCCAACAGAAGCCAAACCCAATGGGCCATTCTCTGTTGACCTCTCTCATAAAAAAAGGTCATCAAGCCACCATCTTGAGACGTACTCTCTCCATGCTGACCTGACCTGGACGTACACCTGTCCGGACCAGCCTGGCAATCCTCACTTCTCCCTGTTTTGCTTTGCTCTACTTCAGTTGTTTCATTTTGTGGAATCTTTGTTAGATTCTATGAAGCCCAGTGAATGTCCTATTGAAAGAATTCCAAGACGGAATTCTTTCCCTGATAAAAATTCATCAGCTCCCGCTATACATTCAGCCCTCATCGGTTGCGCAAATCCATCTCTCTTTGCTAACCCGCACCAGATGAGCTACAGCCATGTGCCATCAGCGATAGTGCTGACCATTGAGATGAAAATGGCAAAAACTGAATGACGTTAATGTTCATTTCAAGCTGTAAATTGGTTAATGGCTATGCTTAGAGCAGCTCTGAAGAGATAGTGACCGTTCTTTCTGTCTTCTCTCAGGGGCCGTCGCGTTGGGACGATGTCCTTCTCCCAGATCGGATTCACGGCGTATGCCAGTCGCGGGACTGTGATGGCCGAGTGGCGGTAAGAGAGCAGCTTCCTTCTGTTATCACAAAGAGCCAGGAACGTGGGAAAGCATCATACGATTGGGGCGCTAAACGTTTAAGCAGCGGAGACGTACTGTGCTCAGTGATGCTGTACGAAGTCAAATAACATTTTCTTTCCATTTAACTGAATAATAAATTACATCAACAGAATGCGCTTTGAGAAAATCATGACCCAGGCTATACTGGCGATGCTATTACTAATGCAGGAAGAGACAACAGTACGGCTCATTCTACACAGCGATGTTATATATTTATACATATATAAGAACATATATTACTCTACAGCTATAGGTTTTCACTATGCACAGCATTGAATGTCCAAAAGTTGCTGGTGGCTTTAATAGTTACCTGTTGTTTTTAAAAAGGTGGTTCTTGATAACTTGGTTCTGTTTAGAACCATTCATTCAATCTGCAAAAGGTAAAATGGTTCTTTAGGTTGTTGGAGAATGTGGTTCTATAGAGATTCTGTATAGTACCATGAACGTTTTTGTCTATTGTAATAAGCTTGACATGGAACCACCCCTTTTTGGTTCTATGTAGAACCATATACAACACATTGTCCATTAATCTGAAGAGTCATTTTGGAACCAAAGAACACCCATCCACCACTTCTTGAGGTCCAGCTCCTTGTATCTACACTCAGGGCCTGCTTTATCAGCTCTACTTACCATATAGGAGCACTTCTACAGTTACAGACTGTAGTCCGTCTGTTTCTCTCTATACTTTATTACCCTGTTCTTCAGTGGTCAGGACCACCACAGGACCGGCACTGAGCAGGTATTATGTGGGTGGTGGGTTATTCTCAGCACTGCAGTGACACTGGCACGGCGGTGGTGTGTTAGTGTGTGTTGTGCTGGTGTGAGTGAATCACAGACAGTAGTGCTGATCCACTGTTTAAACACCTAAGTGTCACTTCTGGACTGAGACTCATCCAACAACCAAAACAGTCCAGTCAAAAGTGTCCTGTGGGCAGCATCCTGTGACCACTGATGAAGGAGGACTAGAGGATGACCAGCACTGCACTGTGCAGCAGCAGATGAGCTGTCGTCTCTGACTGTACATCCACAAGGTGGACCAGCAAGGTGTCTAATAGAGTGGACAGTGAGTGGACACAGAGTTTAAACACTCCAGCAGCACTGCTGTGTCTGATCCACTCACACTAGCACCACACACACTAACACACCACCACCACGACAGTGTCACTGCAGTGCTGGGAATGATCCACCTCCCACATAGCACCACGTCTGTGGGGGTCCTGGCTGCTGAAAAACAGGGGCTAACAAAGTCTGCAGTGAAGTATATAGAACTTGTGGTTTCGGATAGAACCATTACCTTCAATAAGGAATGCTGTAAGATCCATCGTCCAGACGTTCATGTTTTCTCTGTTTGTTTAGGAGTTTTATCTGAAGTGTGCCGCTCATCCCACCTGTGACAACGACACGTCGGTGGCTCTGGACCTCATCATGGCTAACGTGCGACATGTCCCTTGCATCGCCTGTACTGATGTTGTGTAAGTGTCTCTCATGTTGTTTCTGATGTGGCTTAGAAGGAGAAGGAGTAGCAGAACGTTGACACAACGGCACCTGAAAGCAGCAGAACAGGAGCAGTTGGATACTTTTAGAGACCAGTGCCAGACTATGATTGGCCAGAGGAATGAATGAATGAATGAGTGAAGTAGTGTTGGAGGCTTCCTGGCCGAACATGCGCAGAAGCTTTCATATCTACCAACTAGCCAACTATCACTAGCGATGGCTGCTAACTCCCAGTCATCGTGCAGGGATGTTAATGGATACTGACTAGCTACCACTAGCGGTGGCTAGTACCTGTCTATCATATTGGAACACTGGCATTTCACTTCCAATCACAAAATGGCACAGTCACCAAACCGCCAGCTGCCGTTCTGGCTCAGGCACATGAGCTGACTCACGTGGAGACACCAGCTCAGGAACAAAGCTATAGCACCGGAGGCTGCAGGAACAGGTGATTAGCACAAACAACCTGACTGACGTCCAGAGCGCTGTGGCGGCTAAAATCCACCTCCCGCTGCGTAGGCCCTGCAATCAGCTGCCTCGTTGCCGTGTGTGGGGACTCGCTGAAGGTCAGCCATTAGCAGGGCGGTTCGGCAGAATCGTTCCCACCTTTCGCTCCGGGGGGAGCAAGCGAGAGGGAGAGCGAGAAGGGCAAGAGCACGCACAATAGAGCCCAATCACCGACACCCTCCATTCAAATCAAGGGCTGATTGAAGTGGCACAGCAATTGCCCTCCTGAGTGGGCCTTTGTTTTGCCTCCGTCCTCCACTTCCTGCCTCCTTCCTCCTCCTCTTCTGAGAGCTGCCTGGGTTGGTTGGAAAAGGGCAGAGGCAAGGACGCAGTCACGCTCTCCGAGCTCCGCGAGAAGAGGGGTCAGGGAGGTCAAACTCTCCGCCGGCAGGTTGACTTACGATCGAGTGTGTGCCGCAGAGGACGAAGACTTAATGGATGGGGAGTTCTCGAGAACTGCCGAGAGAATGATTGCGGATGTCCGCTGGGGAAGCTTTGTATATGACAGGCTCTTTTAGGGCACGAGTGCCATCTTTGAACATTGTAGGCTTGATTGGCAAAGACCTAAGCCTATTGGAAACTACTCGGCAGGACATTACTGCTACTGCTACACAAACAGATGCTTGAAAATCATAGTTATCATAACACTGTATATCAGAGTTTCATAGTAGTAAAAGTTCAAATATGTTTAAAGGTGAACCGCTGGAGACTTGTTAGATGAAGTTTAGTGCTGAACTTACATTTTCTAGATAATATATTATTATAGTAAACAACTCTACAGGGGTTGGACAATGAAACTGAAAAATGACACCTGTCTGAAGTACTGTTACACTGTCATTTTAGTGTGGGAGGTCTCATGGCTAAATTGGACCAGCCTGGTGGCCAATCTTCATTAATCGCACATTGCACCAGTAAGAGCAGAGTGTGAAGGTTCAGTTAGCAGGTAAGAGCACAGTTCTGCTCAAAATACTGCAATGCACACAACATTATGGGTGACATACACCAAGAAGTTTTCAACGACCTGAGGAGGATGGTCCCCTCTTGAAGAGGACAGATTGCTGGTGCACGTCTTGCTGGCGCATCTGTGACCAAGACAGCTTGGCAGGTGATATTAGCCTTGGAATTACATGGTCTTGGATCAAATGAAAAACCTCTGGCATCGCTCATCCTTAATGGACATAGTCATTTTTGTACAATGGTCACACACAAATTAATTACTGTTTGGGAATGACTGCCTTCTGTACATATTTGAGTATGTAAACTTTTATTTTTCTTAATAACTACAAATATTTGCATGCGATACATAAACCCACATAAATCTCACAAATGGACCACTAGGAAAAACACAACCAACCAACAAACAAACCAAAGAGCAAAGTAGACTACGTATCCCTTTAAACGGAAACCAAACTACAACGACTGTCAGTAATGCTGTGCGTCACCGAGACGGTGTAGAGGATTCATAGCAGCCAGCAGTACGCTGAATAATGACCTCTTGTTCCCCCTAACAACCCCCCCTCCCCCTGAAGCCCCATTCTCTCTCTCGCTCACCCAGACACACAAACACCTCTCTTTTGTACGGCTGATATCTAAACTAGATCGCCCTCCTGCCTATTTTCTCCGGCCCCACTCTGCCCCGAAACATGCTTTTTCCTCTAGAGGCTCATCTGTCTTCAGCCAGCCTCAGGAGACTGCAGCTGCACGCGTACACACACACACACACACACACACGCACACTCTTCTAAAATGCATCCCACTGTGCCTTTGCTGTAGACATTTACCCGCCTCATCTCTCCCTCTGATTCCAGCTCATTTACAGTTTACCTGGGCGTCTCCACTGTAATGAGCTCCAGACGAAGGCTGATGTTGATGGCTCATCCTCTGTGTTCTGCAGGAGTCCTGTGCTGGTGTCTCAGTGTCCCGAGCGTCACGTGATCTGTCTGGACTGCTTCTATCTCTACTGTGTGACCAGACTGAACGAGCGACAGTTCCTCTTTGACCCCGTGGTGGGCTACTCTCTCCCCTGTGCCGGTAGGCATGTCTAGTATGTCTGCACCAGCATGAATGTATCTATGAGTGTGTGTGTGTGCGAGTGTGTGCGAGTGTGTGTGTGTGCGAGTGTGTGTGAGTGTTTGTTGCAGAACCAGCCCGAGACCTACCCGAGTGCTGGAGCTAGTGGTGCGTGTAAAGCTGGCCTGATTAGTTCATTATACATGCAAAATTCATACAGGACTGATTCCGTATTTATAAGAATGGGTGCAATGCACACTCACAGAGCACTTTATTAGGTACACCGGCTTCGTGTCTACACTCGTCGTGTATTTTATCGGCCCCACTTACCATATAGGTAGCTCTACACCTACAGACTGTAGTTCATCTGGTTCTCTGTATACTTTATTTCCCTGTTCTTTATTAGTCAAGACCCCCACAGGACCACCACAGAGTATCTGTTATTTGGGTGGCGGTTCATTCTCACCACTGTGGTGACACTGAAGTAGTGGTGGGGTGTTAGTGTGTGTTGTTGGGTTAATCTATGTCCACTTACTGTCCGCTCTATTAGACAGTCCTTTGTGGCCCACCTTGTAGTGTGTACAGTTGGAGAGGATAGCTCATCCGCTGTTGTCGTACTCTGGACGGATAGTTGTTGCTGGATGGTTGTGGTTGGTGGACTATTCTCAGTCCAGCAGTTACACTGAGGTGTTCAAACACGCCTTCTGTGTCCTTTGCCCACTGAATGGAGGCTACAGGAGGATCAACACACACTGTGCAGCAGCAGATGAGCTCTCTAACACCTACAAGGTCGGCCAGCAAGGTAGGAGTGTCCCAAATGGCGTGAGGGGTGTCTGATCTCCTCACACCAGCACAACACAAACTCACCACGTCAGTGTCACTGCAGTGCTGAGAGTGATGCTGAGAGTGATGGTGATAATGATGACGATGCTATGTACAGTTTCATCTACCACTAATGACTTCAATGGTGACAGAAACCAGTCAGGTTAACGTAGGCCATCAACATGGTATGTGGCTCTTGTATGTGGCTCATCCGCATGCATTCGAACACCGTGGGAACTTGATAACGATAATTTGTGACCATTAAGAGACGATTTTTTACATGGTGGTTTTATTTGGTTCCACAGTTCAATGTTACACTTCTTACACACAGTGAATTACACATATTCAGCCAGAGGAAGACTTTCTAGATGCACTCTATGTTCTATTTATCTCAAGGCTGGCCAACAGAGTTCAAATAATGAATTATAATGAATTGCATTTGTCTTGTTCTGCTTGAACATGGCCATCAAACCATGTGACCACCAAGCTGAACTGTAGTCTCTCAGTCCCATACGGTTCTATTGGTTTGAGTGTAAACTGTATTTTTTATTTTGCTACAGCTTTTGTTAGTTTGCTGCTTGTTTCATAATTCATAATTCTCTGGCATTCAGCATACAGGGGTTGGACAATGAAACTGAAACACCTGTCATTTTAGTGTGGGAGGTCTCATGGCTAAATTGGACCAGCCTGGCGGCCAATCTTCATTAACTGCACATTGCACCAGTAAGAGCAGAGTGTGAAGGTTCAGTTAGCAGGTAAGAGCACAGTTCTGCTCAAAATACTGCAATGCACACAGCATTATGGGTGACATACCAGAGTTCAAAAGAGGACAGATTGTTGGTGCACGTCTTGCTGATGCATCTGTGACCAAGACAGCAAGTCTTTGTGATGTATCAAGAGCCACGGTATCCAGGGTAATGTCAGCATACCACCAAGAAGGACGAACCTCCACCAGCATCACGTAGTGACCTGGCCACTATCCTGCAAGAGGAATGGCTTAAACTCCCTCTGATCACTGTGCAGGACGCAGTATATGTCATTCACAAGACGGACTGACGCTGTATTGGCCGCAAAAGGAGGCCCTACACCATACTAATAAATGATTGTGGTCTAAAACCAGGTGTTTCAGTTTCATTGTCCAACCCCTGTATGTCTGCTGCAGAAGTCATCTTCGAGCGCCAACAGGACCGATATTCCCACATCAGTACTACAGCATGCTTCTGCTGTTTCGTTTAACAGTGGTAAAAATGAACCGTCACGGCAATTAAGAACTTTTCAAGTGAGTTTTATCACGAGGGCCATCAGCTGAACCTCTTGCCATTTAAAAGCTTTTAAGCATTTAAATGGGAGAGCTGTGGTCACGGAGTTACAGGAACAGTGTGGGTCAGACTAGGGAAATGCGTGAAAGGTTAATATGTTAAACTCACTGAGAGCCGTGCAATTAGCAGGAAAACGCTGTACTTAAAGGGAAAATTCCACCAGGGATATTTTTAGTTCCGGAATAACGGCACAGTTCAGTGAACTAAGTCACTCAGAGTGGTTAGAAGTGAAAAGGTAAATTGTAGAGTAGCTTACTGTTTGTGATGGGAACCAGAGGTCAGGAGATCTATTGTATTTACCATCCAAAGCCACCAGTGAACCTACACGTGAACATTTTTGCGTGAACCTCTCCACCGTGAGTGGATATTAGAATATTAGGCCGGTGCTTTGTCGGTTATTATTGTATTTGCTATTATAGATACACATAAATGCATATATTGCCAAAAGTATTCGCTTGCATATGTACTACATATTCTTATGCAGGGTTTTATGTACCCTTTGACACAACGCAACTCTCCTGGGAAGGCTTTCCACGAGGTTTAGGAATGTGTTTATGGGAATTTCTGACCAGGAATTCTTCCAGAAGTGCATTTGTGAGGTCCGACACTGGTGTTGAACGAGAAGGCCTGGCTCGCAGTCTCCGCTCTAATACATCGCAAAGGTGTTCTATCGGGTTGGGGTCAGGACTCGAGTCGTGTAGGACAGTCGGGTTCTTCCAGACCATATTCCCTGATCCATGTCTTTATGTGTCTTTTTGAACGACTGGTGTGCAGTCATGTTGGACCAGGAAGTTGCCTTGCTCTGGCCCTGCTCTGTCATTTTACATGGTCTACCACTTCGTGGCTGACAGCGATCCATTCTCTCCTTAATGAAGTCTGCATACCTAGGTGCTTGGTTTTATACACCTGTGGCCATGGAAGTGATTGGAACACCTGAATTTATTGATTTGGATGGGGGAGTGAATACTTTTGGCAATTTAGTGTACTTTTTAGACTATGCTTACACAGCAGGTCCCAAATCTAATTAGCTTGTCAAATCCGACGTCCGCAATGTCTTTTGAAGGTGATCTAAATCCGGCATTACACTGAACAGATCATGCTCTTAAACTGACCCACATGGGGGCAGCCGTGAGTTGGAAGGGTCACCACTTTGATTCCTTGAAGTGCCCTAGAGCAAGGCGCATAACCCACCTGCTCAGGCACCATGGATATGGCCTCCGCTCACTTGCCCACC
>JAMWET010004891.1:67500-80000 GCA_024036415.1 Prochilodus magdalenae | reverse complement strand
GCGTCCAGGCGATCGGCTCGAAATGAGTCTCCTGGCCTCCTGCATGCTTTTGTTTACTCGTCCTCTGTTGATTAACTCGTAGCGTGAATGCGGATTTGTGACGTGGTATGTTATAATACATTGGGATTTTGTAACTTTGACTCCGAAGCTTTCTCTGATTCACCTAATGAAGTTTGAACTTGGATTATCTTCCTTAAAAGCTCCTAAATCTTTGTTAATCTCGTTCCTCTGGACCACAATATGCATGTGCGAAGCATGTCTTAGGAATTCCTCCCTAACGTCCAACAGCTGTCTGCTCTATTTCCCCAAATTCCTCTCCTCTCCATGTAAACTGGGCAGTCCTAATCTTGGGTATCGCTTCCATAGGCCTTTCCTAACCAATCACGAGGCTGACATCTCTTGGCCCGCCCCTATAAGACAGTTTCAGAGTCTGAGAAGCTCTGTTAGCATGCTAAAGCTAACCAGCATAATCAAAAGCTAGCTAGCTAGAGCACCTGCCTGTAGCTGCCCGTCGCCTGTCCATTCCTTTATCCATACACCAACATTGCCGTTCATCCGTTCCTTCATTCACGCATGGCGTCATTGTCCATTCGCTTGTCTGTCCCTTCGTCCTCTCGTCTTATCCTCCATGGCTTTATTGCGCCATAAGCCGGGTAGTGATGTCACTTCTGTATGAGGGGTGGAGCAGGCTAGGAGTGTCGGGCAGAGAGCTGTCGGTCAAGCCTTTCATTAGCCACACCCACACCGTTCTCAGATCTGGTCTGATCACTTTTTGAAGTCGTGTTTTATCATATTTGTATCTCAGATTTTTGTTTCATTCAAGCTTTGCTGTTCTGTCAAGTATCATACAGGCAGTTTTGATGTGGGGAACAAACCTCTGGATTCCATACGTCCGTATGCATAGTTAACTATGCAATACATAACTCTGAAGTAGACAAAGCAACACATGCTCCCTGTTCTTCCACATTCACATCTCTTACCTGAGCACTGTGTACCTTTAGGAGTCTACCTCAGGGAATCGTATTGGTATACTATCAACTTACATGTACAGCAATGCATGTGAGAACCGGACAGGCCTGCCTCAAGCTCACTGACGACCTTCGGAGGGGACTGAAACACTGACTGTAAGGACGCCAGGCTCTATAGTCCAGTGGAAAGCTAACCTTGGAGTGGATGCTGGAGTGGAGCAGCTCAGTCTTAATGCCCACACGTTTTCTGACGGGCACACATGGGTGTGGTGTTTGGTTGTCCACCCAAATATCACGTTCCTAGTAATGTTCTTGATTCCTTGATTCTCCATAGACAAACGGTGGAAGTAGAATAGGTCATACGGAAGAGCATAGGATTCCAGCCTAGTCAGGTCATCAAGTTTGTGTCCTGCTAAAGTGGGTCCAGGCAAGAGCTGTTATGGTGAAGTGGAAATGCCTTCTTTGAAGTAATAACCCATATTTCAACATCTGGCACTCTAACAGGACGTTCTGAGTTTGGCGTGTGCCAGCAGAATGCCTCCTGTCTGAAGGTAATGTGCCAGCTGAAAGGTTTGGAGAGGGAGGGATAATAGTCTAGCAGCAGGCTGGGAAAGGCTCTTTCCAGTACCAGCTAGGTTCCATTATAAAGGCTTTGTGTGGAAGAACCGGACCGGCCTGCCTCAACCTCACTGGCGACCTTCGGAGGGGATTGAAACACTGGCTGTAAGGCACGCCAGGCTCCATAATCCAGTGGAAAGCTAACCTTGGAGTGGATGCTAGAGTGGAGCAGCTCAGTCTTAATGCCCACACGTTTTCTGACGGGCACACATGGGTGTGGTGTTTGGTTGTCCACCCAAATATCACGTTCCTAGTAATTTTCTTGATTCCTGCCAGGACAGGCCTTCACTATCCAAATCCCCCCGAAGGATGTTTTCATCTCATCAGGATTAAAGACATTTTAGGCGTATGGGTGTAGATATGGGGGTCCTGGGCTACCAGATTTCTTACTGCTCCAAAATAAAAGTCCTCTGATGCCAAAGTAAAGGTTATAGATTATAGTTTGCATTGCACTACTGTTATAGAGGCACCGAGGTTTCGCATCTTTATGCCTTGGAACGAATGGAAGTATGGTGTTAGGTGGGTGCTCTCGTAGAGAGGTGGATACTTAGCTTCCATGAAGAGGGAACACGTCGTGAAAGGGTTTCGGAGTCTGTCTAATGAACAATGAGAGCACCGAGACTTCACTCGTCACAAGTTCCCAGATAACACCAGTTAACCAACATTTACGGCATTCAGCTGACGCTCTGCTCTTATCCAGAGCGACTTACAAGGTTAATCATATTACAGGTGGGCCAGTGTAGTGTTAGGAGTCTTGCCCAAGGACTCTTATTAGTGTAGCACAGCCTAGTCACCTAGACCGGGAATCAAACCCCAGTCTCCCACATGTAGAGATGGCACTCTGGGTAGTGGTGTTACCTGCTGAGCTACACCAACCACCTAGTACAGTTCACCACACGCACATTCTCTCCCGCACGTTCCTCCACACTCTCCACTATTCGCTCTGGCTCTCCCCCATGCACCTGCACACTGCACCCGCCTTAAAGTGACCGTTACAGCCTTTACACCCAAAAAGGGCCGCCAAAGTTTCCTTTGGTTATCACCAGTTTTGGCAGCTGCGATCATTGTGGCAGTGTGTACCCGACTGTGTGTGATTGCTTTCACTTGGCATCACTTACTGTTTCCTGCACTACGGCATGGAACACTGCTTTTCTTCAACACCACCCTGTACCCACAGCATTCTACTGCTTGAACGTCTTTGCAGATTGTGGGAAACTTAGTTGAGCTGTTTATAATGAACTACAGAGAGCTAGTTATGCCACAGACTCAGCTAAAGGAATCAAAGGTCAGCACTGGAGGAAAGTGACAGGGAAATTACAGCCTCCTGCATGTGCCTCAGGCAGCTACGCCTAGTGCTGTAAAAGCTAGGGCTTGATCTGCCGGGGCCTGCTGTCACCTGGTGTAGTAACCAGGCAGGTCTGTGATTGTGTGCTGCGTTTTCGTGGCCAGAGTGATGTAGGCCTGTTCGCTGGGGATGGTGAAGCACACTATAGCTATGCATATGGGCCATTATGTTTCCTGGCGGCCCCCTAATGTATCATTCTGGCTGCTGCTGTTAGGGCGTGTGGGTTTTTCACCCGGGCCTGGTAGTAGATGCGTGTTGCTCTACAGCTTCTGCGGTGTTAAGTGGAGACGTGTGAGTGTCAGGTGTGACTTCAGTGCTAATATAGGTCAGTGTAAGTGTGTAGAGGAATACAGAGCGTGTCTGAGACAGGCTGCACAACCTGCTCTTCTTCTCTCTTGTTTGTTTCTCTCTCTCTCTCTCTCTCTCTCTCTCTCTCTCTCTCTCTCTCTCTCTCTCGGTCTTTCTCTGTCTCTCTCTCTCTCTCTCTCTCTCACTCTCTCTCTCGCTCTCTGTCTCTCTCTCTCGGGCTTTCTCTCTCTCTCGCTATCTCTCTCTCTCACTCTCTCATTCTCTCTGTCTCTCTCACTCTCTCACTCACTCTCTCTCTGTCTCTCTCGCTATCTCTCTCTCTCACTCTCTCTTTCTCTCTGTCTCTCTCACTCTCTCACTCACTCTCTCTCTGTCTCTCTCACTCTCTCACTCACTATCTCTCTTTCTGTCTTTCTCTCTCTTTCTGTCTCTCTCTCTCTCTCTCACTCACTCTCTCTCCCTCTCTCTCTCTGTCTCTTGTCTTTCTCTCTCTCTCTCTCTCACTCACTCTCTCTCCCTCTCTCTCTCTGTCTCTTGTCTTTCTCTCTCTCTTTCTCTCTCTCTCTCTCTCTTTCTCTTTCTCTCTCTCTCTCTGTCTCTCTTTCTCTCTCTCTTTCTCTCTCTCTCTCTCTCTTTCTCTTTCTCTCTCTCTCTTTTCCTCTCTCTCTGTCTTTCTTTCTCTCTCTCTCTCTCTCTCTTTCTCTCTCTGTCTTTCTCTCTCTCTCTCTCTCTCTCTCTCCTCTCCTTCTGTCTTTCCCCGCTCTCTCTCTCTGTCTCTCTTCCCGCTTTGACCCCATTGACCCTTTTGTTCCTTCTCACTTTCAGCCTCCCTCTATTTCTTATTCTCTCTTTCTCCCCCCTTCTCTCACCCTCTCTCTGCTCCCTGCCTCCCTTTCTTAATGTCTGCCTCTCTCTTGCGCTCTCTCTCTCTCTCTCCCCCTTCCCTGCTATCTCCACTTCTGCTATCCCCTCTCTCGCTGTGCCTCCCTTTTTGTCTATGTAGCTGACTCTCTATCCCATCCTCCCTCACTTTATTCTTTTCTCACTCCCTCATTCATTCACTCCCTTACTCATTTCCCCCCCCTTACTCACTCACTCACTCACCTCCACTTACTCACTCACTTTCTTTCCTCCTCCCTCTCCATCTATCTCTCTCACCATTCACTCTCTACCTGTCATTTATTATTCTGTCTTGTCCTCTCTCACCTCTATCCTTAGTTCTCTCACTCTACCCAAATATCTCTCTCTCTCTGTCATTCTCGTTCTCTCTCCTGTCTCCCTCCCCATTCCTTCCCCATTACAATCTGCCTCCCTCTGTCTCCCCCTCTCTCTCCACTCTTCCTCTCACCCCCTACTCTTTCTCTCCCTCCCTCTCTCTTCTCTGTCTGATTTTGGAAGTGCCAGGCTGGGTTCAGCTTTTGTCTTCTTCGTTATTCACACAGTGTCGCCGCAGCAGTATCATTGCTGGCTTTGTCCTAACGTTCGATCTCTCATCAAAGGAAGCAACAAGCATCGGCACCACATCCTTTTCCACAGACCGCAAGCTCCAGTTCTGAAGATATTTCTGTAACTGTGACTCAGTCGGAAGACGCTTGGCTGCACGTTGGCGCGCCAGCCCGTTTATCAGACAGCCGATATGTGCAGGGTTGCATGTTAAGGGGCCTAAACCTGCCCGTTGGCCGGTGGAGGGCTAGATAAGGTGGAATTGCTGCCGCACCTGTTGGAGGCTTCATTGACATTTTATCTGCGCTGAAAAATATCCTTAAATACCGCCGACTGCCTGCAGCCGCTGCAGAATACCGGCTACACAGTCCGAGCGCTGCTGAAACGCCGGTCCCAGAGAAGACCGCGTGTTTATGCTGTCGGCTCAGCTAGCGGAGTGCAGGACTGGTGAGAATTAGTGCACGTTTAGGGTCATCTGTAGCTGATTAGCGCTCTCGTGGGCATGTGCATTCAATTTGGAGAGATTATCTTGTAAATCCTCTGTGTGGCCTTGATTAATATTCCTGCAAGCATCTACATCGTCAGTGTATAAATAATCCATGCTAGGCTTCTATCGGGTTTAGATGAATAGTCCTGGGAGAGCTCCTGTGTGTGTGTGTGTGTATGCGCATGGTTTATTAGGATCGCTATCTGTTGTAGATTAATAGTCCTGGGATAGTCCTAGATTCATATTTGGCCCACGCGGAGCATTTCGGTAATTCAGCTATTACTGCTTATCTCTGGGTTCTGATAGACTCTTTTGAAAGCGTGATCTCTTCAGGAAGAGGATGCTGAATGCGTGAGCCGGAAAAGAGATTCAGCTGAGGAGAAAGTGGATCGCTGAGGAGTTCAGCAGGTGCATTTTTATAACAACTGCATCCTTACGCAGCAACAGACTCGACAGCACTCCGTCAGCACCTGGGGCCAGACCTCAGCCATGCATTGTACAACAGTAAAAGAGAGAGCAGGAGATGAGGAGGGGGGGTAGCAGACACCCAGACGACTCTAAGGAGCATGTTGTGCTGAAATGTGTTGCGTTTGAGGGCCATAGCGGTGAGATGAGATCTGCCATTGTGTGTGAAGAGTGCGAGTGGGCGTTTGGCTCGCGTTCGAGGGTCTTTGTTTTATGTTCTTGAAAGCAGGTTGCGGTGAGAGGAGGATGCTGTGGTTCTGCCGCATTTAGAGTTTGTTTTTATGGTGTAGCATGTCCTCCGATTCGCCAGGATTTACACTCGTCGTCAAAAGGATAGCTGCACCCAGAGGGAAGTGTGGGACTGCAGGGCTGTTGGGAAGGAAGATAAAGGTTACCAGGAGCAATAAATGATGATACGTTTAGACTGATATGGACAATACAGAAGTCTGTCTCTCTGTATGGTGTGGAGCCGCCGTGTTTGCTAACTCAACACGCCAGACGTCTCAGCATGGAGTTGTCGGAGGTCCTGATGGTGTCCTGTTATAATCCAGCTTCAGTATTCTCACACAGCTTCTGCAGTTGTGGATGTGGAGTGACATCAGAGGTCCATGGTGTCTCCACCAAGACAAATGCAGGACCTGCTGCCATTCTGAGTCGTTCTATGTCTGGCCTGCCACCTTTGCTGTCTTTGGTGACACTGACGTGGTGTTAAAGGTGGTCTGTGTGCATGTGGTCCTGCGTGGTGCAGCCGTCTACCAGTGGTGCTGGCACTAACAGGATGACTCATGGAGTTCATCACTGCTTGCCGAATGTTCGCACTCGTGCCTGTTGGGTCATTCCACACATGCCGGACAATCTGTTGGTTCCCTCTCTCTCTCTCTCTCTATCCTTCATGTTGCTGGTGTGTGCGTTCTTCTATCCACTGCTACCAGCAGCGCACTACGGTAGCATCTACACCACGGGTATGGCACGCAGTACATCCATAAGACCATCCCGCTTTCTGGAGTCCTGTGATGCGACCCCCTCCCCAGCTTCTCCAATTGCTTGAATTGCGGTCGAAGTCCAAGGCCTACCTTGCTTGCAAGGGATGCTGCCAATACATCAACCTACATAGTCTGTCACTCATCAACTCATCAGTGAGGCTGGTCCTTGCATGCTCTGCCGAGCGTGAATCATTCTCATGTCAATCATCTGTCGGTTCCTTGTGTTGAGAAGTACTGTATCCATTGTAAGGTCGTCATTCTGGTTTGACCCTCTGTCTCATTTTGCCTTTAGCCTGGGCCCGATTTCTCTGGACTCCTGCCTTATGGATTATCCCTTTGTGACTTTGTCTCTGGATCTCTGTTCGTGGTTATGTCCACCCTGTTGCCAACCTTTTCCATGTTTTTGGATAGTCCCTCTGTAACAAGCCTAGTAAGCCTCACTTGCATGTGCCTGACCTCAACTCGACCCTTACCCTTACAAAGTTCAAGTCAGATTGTCAGATCTTTACTAACCCTTAGAGCCTTTCATGTTTCTCAGCTGGTTATCAAGGCTTCTTATGTGCATTAGAAATGCAATACTAATTATAGTCATTTTTGCGATATGGGAAAATACAGTACAGCTCAGACCACCACTTAGCCTTCTGGACAGCCTTTTGCCAAGCTCTTGCCCTGGGTGAACAAGGCTTTGTTAGCGGGAGGGAGACATTGATTCCAGCCTGGGCCAGGAGCTTTAGTGAGCCGTGCTAAGAGCTGCAGGGGAGAAGAAAGTACAAGTAGAGGAGTACATGAAGCGGTCAGAAATCGGCGGTAGCTGTACTGTCGGAGGTGACCCTTCGTTTGGGCCCAGCGTTTGATGTGAACTCAGAGCGAGCTTGTATGTTTCACTTTCAGATCAGACCATTGTGAGTTCGCACTGCTATGCAGAAGACTTTTCTGCTAATGGGGAATATTTAGAGGATGTGAATCATGGAGATGCGCTTCACTGCAGGCAGGAGTGCCTTTTTTGTGTAGGCTTTTGAAGCAAATGGCTGGGAGAGCTGGGGCTGCAGCAGTCCCCAGATGAGGCTTTGTAGGAAGATGGCAAAGGTTAAAATTCAGCTCTGAACACCGTGCCGTTTCCCTAGAGAGGAGTGAGTTACAGTATTCCGGTGAGAGACTTCAACACCCCTCTCTCTCTCTCTCTCTCTCTCTCTCTCTCTCTCTCTCTCTCTCTCTCTCTCTCTCTCTCTCTCTCTCTCTCTCGCACACACACACAGAGCTCTCTGTGGATCGGCTGGCTTTGAACTTGGAAAGCTCAAAGGCCAGCCTCTCTGGCGCTTGGCTCTTGTTCTTTTTGTTTTATGTATAATGTGATAAAGTGAGCAGGGTTTCCGAGCGCGAACCTCAACCTTAAATAATAGAATACAAAAAAGCACTTATAGTCGCCCCGAATCCAGCCGTATGAATGATGAATGAAAAGAGAGATGTGGTGTGTAGGGCTGCCCAACAGTGGCCATTCTCATCTCGTTCATGCCAGCCTTCATCCAGCCAGACGGGAGAACAGGGGCACCAGCTATATGCACTTATAGAAGAGAGGGAACGGAGACAGAAAGCGGTGCGGGGGTGGGCAGACGCTGTGCACTTGGCCGCTTGACAGTGAGCTCCCTCAGTGTTGGTTGGGAGATGTTGTAACCTCTGAAGCAGCCTCTGAGATAACTGAGGCGGGGATTGAGTCGAGCTGTGCCTGTGCTGTCAGACGGAAGTATAGAGCAGGAGTGTCAAACATGCAACACAGACTGTGGGCTGGGATCGGCCCTCCCGCATGGTTCTTATTTGGCCCACCACATTGTTGTGCATCAAAGTCATCTTCTGGACCTTAATTGGTCATTCACCTTTCAAAATAACGGTTGGCATTAGACTCAACCAAACAATGCTCCAACAGAAGTCCCTGAAAGTTGATGGTTAAATCATCTGGCGCTCTTCAACTGGTGGTTACCTGATGAGAAGCTCAACACTGAGCTGGAGTGGTTGGTTTTAGAGGAAGTCTGAAGTCTGGTGGCATTTGAGCGTCACTGCAGGTGTACTGCAGAATACAGAAGCTCACAAAAATGAGTCACCTAGCGCGTTTAAATAGGTAGTACCCCCTTCAGGCTCCTGGAGATGGAGCTGCACAAGGATGATATAAATAGCTGCATGGTTTGTGGTGGGATTCATAGTTCATAGATGGAGTAGAGGTGGTGCAGTGCAGTGAATGTCTCGTTCCATGTGTGGGAAATGGCTCCAAAGCTGATGTTAATCACTGGCTAAAAGGAGTGACGGCGTTTGGACGTCCAGTTGGTGGTGGTCAAGTTTCTGCAAGGTTTTGGGTCTCAGTGTTAATCTTCAGGGACTTGCTTGGTGTGCAACTTTAATTTCTCCTGGCTATTTGTAATTAGTAGGACCTAACAAGTATAAAAACTAAGCACTGTCTTTGTACAGGAAGTTGTTTTGTCAAAAAACAGTGTCCTCATATGAGGCCAAAGGGCCAGCTTCCTAAAAAGTATCATAAGCTGCATTGTACACTAGTATGGGGGCTGTCAACCAACCTAGACCTGGTCAAAATAGACCACCAGGCACGGAGACCTTTGCTGTTCAGTGGATTTACTGTTGTGCTCTTGTAGAATCCCAGTAGCTTCCTTCTGTTTACAGCAGCGTGGTACTCGGTCAAATAGCAGCCGTTACAGAGAGATGTCCGTCTACCTCTTCATAACATTCTAGCATTCTTCTTTTCTCAGTGGGGAGCGTCAGAAGAAATGTCTTATTCCATTTGGAGAGGCTCCAGGACTCCAGCTGTGATGTGCATCTGCAGCTGGATGCTTTCTCAGCCAAAGCTACATTGGGACACGATGTGTGAAGTTTTGTTCTGGGCGAAGTGGTCAGTCTCTTACTCAGCTAACTGCTCTGTGTCTGCACATTGAGATCTCAGTAGTCTGTTTCCTCTTGATGGCTAGTTTTAATCCATGTGGAGTGTTTAGGGGGTTGCTCAAAGTTCAGTCCTGGTTCCTGAGCAACCCAACATGCTCCGAATGTTGAAAATTCCTACATGCTGTAATGTTTCCTGTTTCGCTGCGCTCTGTCCAGTCTCTTTGACTCAGGGGCTGGTGGTCAGACGGTGGAGTTAAAGCACTGAGTGGGAGGTCACGGAAATTGGTTTCACTTTTCGAAATCTTTCTGAATGGTAAAAAAGTCGTACTGTCAGCTCTGCTGGAGGATTTTGAGGAGGCAGTAAAACAGAACGTTAACTCAGCGGGTCGCACAAAACATCTAGGTGCGGGTTCTGGTCACAGGCCTCGAACGAGTTCTTATCATGCGACAGGTGAATAAACAGCTGCTGTCCTACTGGGAGAGTCCACTGTGCTTACAGACCTTGTCCCAAGAACAAGGCCGACATTCCTAAGAAGGACTTGGCTCCTCCATGTTGCTTGCTGAGGTCCGCTAGAAGCAAATGCTAGCTAGCAACAATGACCACCACAAGCTATCTTAATGTTATCACTAATCATCTGGACTAATCACAGCCTGTGTATATAAATCAGGACTAATCACAGCCTGAGGATCTGAACCTGGACTTATCACAGCCTGAATATCTAAACCTGGACTAATCACAGCCTGAGTATCTGAACCTGGACTAAACACAGCCTGAGTATCTGAACCTGGACTTATCACAGCCTGAATATCTGAACCTGGACTAATCACAGCCTGAGTATCTTAAATCTGGACTAACACAGCCTGAGTATCTGAACCTGGACTAAACACAGCCTGAGTATCTGAACCTGGACTTATCACAGCCTGAATATCTGAACCTGGACTAATCACAGCCTGAGTATCTGAACCTGGACTAAACAGAGCCTGAGGATCTGAACCTGGACTTATCACAGCCTGAATATCTGAACCTGGACTAATCACAGCCTGAGTATCTTAAATCTGGACTAACACAGCCTGAGTATCTGAACCTGGACTAAACACAGTCTGAGGATCTGAACCTGGACTAATCACAGCCTGAATATCTGAACCTGGACTAATCACAGCCTGAGTATCTGAACCTGGACTAATCACAGCCTGAGTATCTGAACCTGGACTAATCACAGCCTGAGTATCTGAACCTGGACTAATCACAGCCTGAGTATCTGAACCTGGACTAATCACAACCTGAGTATCTGAACCTCAGGGTCTGAATCTGGACAAATCACAGTCTGAGAATCTGAACCTGGACTAACACAGCCTGAGTATCTTAAATCTGGACTAATCAAAGCCTGAGTATCTGAACCTGGACTAATCACAGCCTGAGAATCTGAACCTGGACTAATCACAGCCTGAGTATCTGAACCTGGACTAATCACAGCCTGAGTATCTGAACCTGGACTAATCACAGCCTGAGTATCTGAACCTGGACTAATCACCACCCGAGTATCTTAAATCTGGACTAATCACAGCCTAAGTATCTGAACCTCCGGGTCTGAATCTGGACTCATCACAGCCTGGGTCTGTAAATCTTGACCAATCCCAACACAGACTAATCACAGCCTGAGTAACTAACAGAACATTGTTGTACGTGTCTATGCATGTTAGCCTTTGGGAAGCTAAAACTCAAAGTCTGAATGATCTGCTTCGTTAGACCCCAGATCCCCGTACCTCCTGTTGTTCAGCTACAAGCTGAAACAAGTGGCATAGCGTTAACAGCACAGGTTAATCATACCTTCATCTTTAAGTGTTTCACTCCACTCCTCTTTTTCCTTTCCAGTTTGAGCTCCACATGCACACATTCTTTTTTCAGACATGATTAACCAGTTGCTGTTGTTACCCTCACTCAAGCATCTTGGACCACATAATTATAGAGAAATAACCCAGAATCCAGGTCTCCCCCCAGAACACCCCCCAGGCCCCTGCAGCTGGGGGGCCTAAGTAGCTGCTAATCTCGCTTATTAGGTAGAGCTGGCACTGCCAAGACCAACAATGCTAAAACTAAGACATTGGTTATTATGGGTCTACTAAGACTAACATAACTGATGTCAGAGCTGCAATCTTGTGCAGGTATTAATTTATCATGGTCTCGAAAGCTGCACTGCATGCTGGGATGCTGACACTAATGCACTGCTTATGACACCTGGGCGAGGTACTTTGCAGTGCAAAAATTTCCCTGGAAGAATGGCTCTGGTAGCCACTTTTGTAAATGGCTCCTGTCAGTAGTAAATGATGAGGACTGCTGGAGTGGTGTGGCATTTGTGGGAAAATTGTGTCTTGTTAAAGTTTTCTCTCCAGAATGTACCATACTGAGCCAGACCACTGCTGGGCTGTAGAGTGGACCTGACCTGACCAGTCCAGCCAACTGGACTAGATGGACTCTGAGCTCACAGTATATCGTCGCTGTCTAATGAAAATCAGTTATCTCCAAAATGGCAACTTTACTTTTTTCATTTCATTTGAATGGAAGTCAATGGAACCAGACATCTTACCAAGTGGTTTTGGGCCCTTTCTGTTGGTCCATTCTTCATGAAATTCACACACAGTGTAAAAAACAGCTCATGTGATCAAACGAAGCATAAAAGTAAAAATCAACAAAAATGGAGATACATGTTTTTCTTTGGACAGCGACAATAAATATTAGTGATGCTAATGGTACGGTAGATTCTTCTTCTTCTTCTTCCTCTTCTTGGTACACACTTTTTGTTCTAGTCCTGCAGTTTTCCAGATATCAGCACCATTCCAAACCCGGAATGTTCAATCTGTTATGCCTGTGTACAGTTTTTGATCAGATGTACAATTTCCATATAGCATCAAATTTTCACCCATTAAAAATGAATGGGGTGGAAGAGTACATGCCCATCTACCGCACTTCTGACCAACCCACAGAAACCGTTTCGCATCTC
>JAMWET010004891.1:60000-65000 GCA_024036415.1 Prochilodus magdalenae | reverse complement strand
ACCTAAAATGGTACAGCAGATACATATTCTGCCACCTGGTGTGCTAATTTTCCCATTCCACCTTAAATGGTGCAGTAATAACATTTGGACACCTAGTGTGCTAATTTTCTCATTCCACCTTAAATGGTGCATCAATTACATTTGGATACCCCCTGTGCTTATTTTGCTCTTCCGCCTTAAATGGTACAGCAGTTACATATTCTGACACCTAGCGTGGCAATTTTCCCATTCCACCTTAAATGGTGCAGTAATAACATTTGGACACCTAGTGTGCTAATTTTCTCATTCCACCTTAAATGATGCAGCAGTTACAACTGGTGTGACAATGCAACTGCTGCACCATTTAAGGTGGAATGGGAAAATTCAAAGAAGAAGCCATTGGAAAAAGAAGCTGCCTTTTTGTAACCGACATCAGCACTGATTGCCACAGACTTGAGGACTTGAAGAGGAGAAGGTCTGAAGAACATCTAGAGTGGAAAAAATCAATTCTGAGGTCAGGCAAGGGCATCAGTGAGGTGTTTCAGAAATAAAGAGATTTCGGAGAGTGGACAGCGTTGTTGAACGAACGTTCCTGTTACACCGTAATTGAAGCAGTAGTTATATTCTAAAATCTAAAGTACAATTTTCCCTTCCACCTTAAATGCAGCATGTTCCTAATAAAAAAAAAGTATTGATATCACAAAAAGTCGATTCCCTCTTGTTTAAAAATTCCCATTCCACCTTAAACAGTGCAGTAGTTACATTCTGAAATCTGAAGTACAATTTTCCCTTCCACCTTAAATGCTGAATGTTCCCAATTCCCTCTTGTTTAAATTTTCCCAGTCCACCATAAACAGTAGAAAGCACCATTTAAGCTTTCCTGTTTGCCATTACCACTATTCCATTCCACCTTAAACAGTGCAGTAGTTACAATCTGAAATCTGAAGTACAATTTTCCCTTCCACCTAAATGCTGAATGTTCCCAATTCCCTCTTGTTTAAATTTTCCCAGTCCACCTTAAACAGTAGAAAGCACCATTTAAGCTTTCCCGTTTGCCATTACCACTATTCCATTCCACCTTAAATGGTGCAGCAGTTAGATCTGATCTTAGAATGTAGCTGCTGCACCATTTAAGGTGGAATGTGGAAATTCAAACAAGAAGCTGATACCAGTACTAACTATGTTTGATTAGGGACGTGCCAATTCCGGCTACTGAGACCTGTTTTTAATCATTTGTGATAAATTTTTTCTATTAAGAAAAAACTAAATGGACCATAAACACTTAATAAATATTAAATAGGCCTTTAGAGACCACTTAACTAGCAATGACAATTAGAAGCAGTGATTAAAGCACTATGTGTTATTCTGTACACCCCTGCCTCGATCCGCACCGACGCAGATCGCTGGATGTTACAACAGTGGTCCGGACTTGAACACGTTGAGAACCTTGGGAAGTGTTTGCATGTGGGAGTGAAGGCTGTGCTGAAAGCTTAGATATTTCTTCTGACGTGAGAGTAATGGAAAACCACTGCTGAAATAATGTGTGTGATGCAAGACTGACTGAGTAATAAATAAAGTGGTTCTGATTCTGAACGCTGGATTCTGGCACGATTAATCATAATGCAGAATGTGACACTGTGCATCGGAGTGATGGATGATTATCAGCTGCGTTCTGTTAATTACGCCATGTAATGGAATTACACTGTTTGACCACCAAAGGTTATAACGAACCTAACCAACACCAACACATTCAATGTCACACAACACAATTCCAGTTTTCCACTGACCCTATAGGAGCACTTTGTAGGTCTACAGTTCCACACTGTAGTCCATCTGTGTCTCTGTATTCTGTATTACCCCTCTCCTCAATGGTCAGGACCACCACAGAGCAGGCAGATGATTCTCAGCAATGCAGTGACACTGACGTGGTGGTGGTGTGTTAGTGTGTGTGGTGCTGGTGTGAGTGGATCAGACACAGCAGTGCTGCTGGGCACCTCAGTGAATCATCCAGCCAACAGTGTCCTTTGGGCAGCGTCCTGTGGGCAGCGTCCTGTGGGCAGCGCTCTATGGGCAGCGTCCTGTGGGCAGCGTCCTGTGGGCAGCGTCCTGTGGGCAACGTCCTGTGGGCAGCGCTCTGTAGGCAGCGTCCTGTGGGCAGCAGCGTTCTGTGGGCAGCGCTCTGTAGGCAGCGTCCTGTGACCACTGATGAAGGTCCAGAGGATGACCAACACTGCACTGTGCAGCAGCGGATGAGCTATCATCTCTGACTGTACATCTACAAGGTGGAGCAGCAAGGTAGGAGTGTCTAATAGAGTGGACAGTGAGTGGACACAGTGTTTAAACACTCCAGCAGCACTGCTGTGTCTGATCCACTCACACCAGGTGGTCCTGTGGGGGTCCTGACCATTGAAGAACAGGGTAATAAAGTATACAGAGAAACGGATGGACTACAGCCTGGAACTGTAGGACAACAAATATTTGCTATATGGTCAGTGGAGTGTGTCATGGGCGGAGTGACTCATTACACCTCTATACATTATGATATTAATATTAATATTAATAACTGAAGTAAAATAGTGGAGACAGTATTTCAGCTGTACAGTCCACATGTACCACCATCCAAAATCTGTCCTGCACAGATGCTACTTGTAATTGAGTTGATTAGCTGTCAGTAGCTGGAAGGGATGGTCGGTTCAGAAGTGGAGTGCCGGGGTCGTTTCCTGCTCCTCAGCGTTCCGGGCGGGCGTGCCCAGCGAACATGTTTCTGTTTCTCATTATTTTCATATGCCGATCGCCGTGGCGGCCTAGCCCTTTTGTCTGGCCGGTTGCCCTTCATGCTGGAGAAGGACATTTATAAATGAGATTTGGAGGCCCTCTGTCCGCCCCCCGCCTTTATCAGCGCCGGACGGCCCGCCCCAGGCGAGCGGGAGGCGGCCCAGTGAAAAGTGGCACGTCCCTCTGTCTGCTGAGACGACACTGACCATGCTTTTATATGAGTATTGATTCGCTGGCCCCTCTCTTTATGAAAAAGCCACTTTTTTTTGGTTATCTCTTTCAGCTAGTTATTAAAGAGGAAATTGAGTTATAATTCTGATAGATTTCCCTACCAAGTTTGGCTCCAGTTCCTCCTCCTGATCCTCCTCTCTCTCGTTTTTTTTTTTTTTTTCTCTCCTTCTCTCTCTAAACCACAGTGTCTGTCTCCGTCACTCTGCCTGTCTCTTGTGTATTGCACGACAGTATTAAACCGATTCATTAGCTAATTAAAATCTCTCTTGCTGGGCCAATTTACCACCGGCTTCATCAGATTTGGTTATGGCATTAAAGCAGAACGCAGCTTTTCAGCAGGTGCGTGGAGAGGGCTCCTGAGGACGCTCAACTAGTCGTCGCAAGGCGAAAAAGAGATTTCATTTAGATTGCTGAAATGAGCTCAGGTTACTTTGAGTGCTTCCTACTAGGAGAACATTTACTGGCTTCCTTATAATAGCTTTGTGTGTGGAAAATCCTATCTTTGGAGATATTTTACCCCCCGTGTGCATATAAATCAAATAATTACAGTGTACTTATTATACTAAGTATATATCCTGCTGGCCATAAGTTTGGGGACAACTAGCTTTTCAAACACTTTCAATAAATTAGCATGTCATCTTGGCCAGTTGCAATAACATCACATACACTCATCATCAAAAGGATAGCTGCACCCAGAAGGAAGTGTGGGAGTGCTATTGAGAAGGAAGATAAAGGTTACCAGGAACGGTAAATGATGATACATGTAGACTGATAAGGAGAATATTTATTGAGCTACACATACAGAAGTCTGTCTCTCAGTATGGCGTCAGACCACCATGTTTGCTAATGCAGTGTGCTTGAGGTCTCGGTATGGAGCTGTAGAGTTTCCCATTGGTGTCCTGTGATAATCCATACCATCCAGCTTAAATATCCTCACACAGTTCCTGCAGGTTTTGTGGTAGGGGTGGAGGTGGAGTGACACCAGGCCTTCTGGACATGTCATGTAACAACAAACCGTTCATCTTGGTGCTGACCACGGTGCCTCCACACAAGACTTTGCTGGTCGTCTCCACCAGGACAAAAGTGGGACCATTCTGAGTCGCTCCATGACAGTCTTTCACGACACCATTGCTGTGTTTGGTGATGCTGACGTTGATGTGAAGGGCAGTCGTCACAACAGTCTGCATGCATGTAGTCCTCTGTCATGCAGCAGTCTGCCAATGGTGCTGACACCAACAGGACTACTCATGGGGGGCATCACTGCTCACTGAATATCTGCTGTCGTGGCTGTTAGGTCTGTCACATACAGCGATAAGGCCCGTCCTTTGATGTGGACCACCATTTTTTATTAGCAGAAACTGAAAAAAATTGAAGAACAAAAACTGTTTTGCTAATATTTAGTTTAATTTCACGTTATTTATTAAACCTTTCTTTATTTCTGTTATTATATTTTACTGACACCTCTGCTGAAGACTGATCGCTGTGTGTCCACTCGCTGTAAGACAAACCCAAACACACAGCATGGAACGCAGCAGCGAGAAAGACGCTGACACTGAGTTGACCTCAATCAGAGACGAGCTTTTGAAGAGTGGACCGTCAGACTGATGACTAAGGAGTGCTTCAGGAAGGCTTTCAGTGTGAATTGCCCTTGAGTGTTACAAAACATGCACAGAGTGTTACTGAATAGCTCTTTTATGTGAACAACACCTTCGCGGGTGTTTATTCTGCGTTAACTGGAAAGTGAAGACGGTGCGTCCTGAAAAGTTTCTGTTACTGTGCCTTAAAGACTGATGGTGCCAGCGCCACTGGTAGACGGCTGCATGACAGAGGACTACATGAACGTAGACTGCCCTTAAGACCACATCAATGTCACCAACAACAGCAATGGTGCCGTGACAGACTGTCATGGAGTGACTGAAGAGTGGCAGTGATGAGTCCCACTTTTGCTCTGGTACAGATGACCAGCGAAGTCATGTGTGGAGGCACCGTGGTCAGCACCAGGATTAATGGTTTTG